>JBBBDQ010001054.1:0-302500 GCA_037127315.1 Ascarosepion bandense | reverse complement strand
ACTGATATTAAAAACTGAATTGAATTCTCAGAACAGAATTATGGCTATTGATAGCCTTGCAATCCCAGTTGTCCAATATAGTTTCAACATCTTAAAATTGAACTCTAAACGACATCAAGCAAATGGATTCTAAAACAAGAAAGTTTCTTTCTAGGCATAAGATGCATCATCCAAAGGATGATGTAGACCGTCTATAAAATACCCCGTAAAGAAGCTAGAAGAGGTCTTATTCAGCTAGAATTGTCAGACAAGACAACAACTATTTGGCTTACTAACATACATAGAAACAACAAAGGACTGGATGATACAATTAGTAAGGCAACATGAAAACAGAAAGAAAGAAATATTCAATAATAAAAGAAGCAGTTAAGACAAACTAAATTTACATTTAGTAGATTCCGTAGAAAAGCAAAACAAAAGCCAAAAACCAACTATTGCGGCAAAAAATATGAAAATGAAAGACAAAGATAAAGCTCTTGAACAGATGAAACAAGGCTGTCAAGACAAACCTCTGGATGACCAATATCCAGAACGTGCCAATAGATTCAATGTTGATAAAGTTAATACTCATCGATGGTTACGTGCATGTGGATTAAAGTCTGAGACTGAAGGCTTTATTCTTGCAGCGCAAGACCAAAGTCTTTTCACTCGGAATTTTCAGGCAAATATTATACATAATAAAGTGGATACAAAATGTAGGTTCTGTAATAAACACCAACAAACAATAGACCATCTTATCTCAGCATGTTCGCTACTTGCCCCAAATGAATATAAATATCGTCATGATAGAGTGGGGCAATATTTACATTGGACAATATGCAAACATTATGGAAAATTTTTAAACAAACACTGGTATGAACATCACCAAGTACCGGTTACAGAAATAGATGTCACCATTCTATGGGATTACACCATCTACACAGACAGAAACATTGAAGCAAATAGGCGGACATTATTGTTAAAAACCAGAAAGAAAAACTTGCCTATTAATTGATATGACTTGTCCAGCGGAGTGTAACATAGCAACCAAGGAATTCGAAAAACTGTCAAAATATAAAGACCTGGAAATTGAAATAGAAAAAATGTGGAAATCGAAAACAAGAATCGTGCCAGTGATAGTGGGTGTACTTGGAATGATAAAAAATGAAACAAAACAACACATTGAAAGAATCTCTGGAAACCCCAGCTTAAGAGATATACAAAAATTGTCTTATTAAGTACAGCCCACACACTAAGGAGAACTTTGTCCATGTAACGCTCGGGATTATAGGGGAGATAGAAAAAACATGGAATGGTGCCATAAGGACACAACACGACCTGCCTTAGTTCTTCCCGCAAACTTGGTAGGGAGTGCAACCTTAGCAGAAATCGAAAATTGATGAAAAATGAAATAATAATAATAATAATAAAAATATTAATAATAATAATAATAATAAACCAGAACAGACATGGTCTGGAATTACAGAAGATGATGTTAAATTTTCACTAAAAAAAGCACACAATTGGAAATTCCCAGGTATAGATAAAATTCCTAACTTTTGGCTATATTATTTAAATACAGCACATAAAAAACTAGCCAAAGAACTTCAAGAAATGGTTGACGATCCCACTAAAATTCCTGCATGGATGACCAAAGGAATTACATTTCTTGTAGCCAAGAATGGTGACACAAACAACCCGAAAAACTACAGACTAATTACATGTCTTCCGACAACATATAAACTATTAACATCTATTTTAACAAAACAGACATATTTATTCTTAGAAAGAAATGACATGATACCGCTTGAACAAAAAGGGTGCAAACGTGGCTGTTATGGTTGTAAAGACCAATTGCTAATTAACAAAATGATCCTGGAAAACTGCTACAGTACAAAGAAAAAACTTAGTACTGCCTGGATAGATTATCGAAAGGCATTCGATAGTGTGCCATATTCCTGGATTTTAAAGACTTTAAATATATACAAGATATCGCCCGTCATCATCAATTTCATCAAACAGTGCATATCTATATGGAAAACAACCCTTTATCTCAATCATATAAATGGAACCTATAAGTCTGATGAAATAAACATCAAAAGAAGTATATTTCAAGGTGATTCTTTATCTCCCTTACTATTCTGCATATCATTAATAGCACTAACCAGTCAACTTAATAAGACAGAATGTGGTTATAAAATAGGCCAAAAGAAAATAAGCCATCTATTTTACATGATTGACTTAAAGTTATATGCTAAGAATGATAATGAGCTGGAAGGTCTTCTGCAAACTGTAAAATGCTTCAGCGAAGACATTGGAATGAAATTTAATTTGAATAAATGTGCTAAAGCTACAGTTTTACGTGGATCAATACAAGAAACATCCTCAATTAACTTAGACCCAGTTGTCCAATATAGATTTAACATCTTAAACTGGACTCTAAACGACATCAGGCGAATGGATGCTAAAACAAGAATGCTTCTTTCTAAGCATAAGATGCATCATCCAAAGGCTGATGTAGATCGTCTATACATACCCCGTAAAGAAGGTGGAAGAGGTCTTATTCAGCTGGAATTGTCATACAAGACAACAACTATTGGCCTACTAACATACATAGAAACAACAAAGGATTGGATGATACAATTAGTAAGGCAACATGAAGAAAGAAAGAAAAAATATTCAATAATAAAAGAAGCAGTTAAGACAAACAAGATTTACAGTTAGTAGATTCTGTAGAAAAGCAAAACAGAAGCGAAGAACCAACTGTTGCGGCAAAAAATATGAAAATGAAAGCCAAAGATAAAGCTCTTGAAAAGATGAAACAGCGCTGGCAAGACAAACCTCTGCATGGCCAATATCCAGAACGTGCCAATAAATCCAATGTTGACAAAGTTAATACTCATCGATGGTTACGTGCATCTGGATTAAAGCCCGAAACTGAAGGCTTTATTCTTGCAGCACAAGACCAAAGTCTTTTCACTAGAAACTTTCAGGCAAATATTATGCATAATAATATGGATCCAAAATGCAGGTTTTGTGATAAACACCAAGAAACAATAGACCACCTAATCTCAGGCTGTTCTGTGCTTGCCCCAAATGAATATAAAAATCGCCACGATAGAGTTGGCCAATATTTACATTGGGCAATGTGCAAACATTATGGAAAAGCTGTAAACAAACACTGGTATGAACATCATCCAGCACCGGTTACAGAAATAGAAGATGTAACCATTCTATGGGATTACACCATCTACACAGACAGAAAAATTGAAGCAAACAGGCCAGACATTATTGTTAAAAACCAGAAGGAGAAAACTTGTCTATTAATTGATATGGCTTGTCCAGCGGATTGTAACATAGCAATCAAGGAATTTGAAAAACTGTCAAAATATAAAGACCTGGAAATTGAAATAGAAAAAATGTGGAAATTGAAAACAAGAGTTGTGCCAGTGATAGTAGGTGCACTTGGAATGATAAAAAATGGAACAAAACAACACATTGAAAGAATCCCTGGAAACCCCAGTTTAAGAGATATACAAAAAATTGTCTTATTAAGTACAGCCCACACACTAAGGAAAACTTTATCTATGTAATGCTGGGGATGATAGGGAAGATAGAAAAACATGAAATGGAGCCATAACAACACGCCACTACCTGCCTTAGGTCTCCCCGCAGACTTGGTTGGTAGTGAGACCAAAGCAGAAATCGAAATATGATGAAAAATGACATAATAATAATAATAACAATAAAAACAAATTATTAAAGATTATATATCAAATGCCCTAAGTAATAAAAATATATAAAATTAACAAAGTTAACTATACTATAGCTACAAATAACTGACCCATTGTGACCGACAATTATATCTACTCAGCATCCTTCAAAATAATTTGAAATATTTTTGCCGCGATTGTCGCCACTTTGAATTAATTGTCAACAAAATTTGTAATGATGAAATTAGCTCTGTGGATGATTTCACCTGTCTTCCTGAAATATTTGAGAGATTTAACTTCCCGAAATAAGGTTGACGTGTTCAATCTTTAGTGGTTGAAGTAATCATATAAAAATCGTTGTATTTAAACCAATATTTTGCTTCATAATTAATGAGAATAACAAATCTTAATTAGAGTATTTATGACTACAGCTGGAATAAAATCTTCGCTCTTTCCTCTCTTGCATATTCAACACTCACATACACACATGCGTGCACATAGACACACACAACCTCATATATATATATATATATATATATATATATATATGATGCGCAGAATCGTATTAACGCCTTGTTACCTACAAAGTTTAATTGGACGTATATAATCACCTTCTAATGATTTCGATATTTTAGGGAGAAGGTACATGTGTAGTTTCAAGTGACCACAATGGTTTAGTTTTCATCACTAAATTTTAAGCACACTCTCTGTAAAAGTCTTACAGGCTGAACATCTACAATCATTTGAAAACAAATAACTTCACAAACAGAAACAATGTAAATAATGTAAACATTTCTCAGAAATTTAGATTAATATGAAATATTCAAACTATTCAAAATCTACGAAAGAACTGAACGGACAGTTTCTTTTGAAAAAGATTATTGAAACATTCATTTTGTAATTAAATTTAAACCTCAACATCTCGTCATACTGTAAAATAGGCAACGCTTTCAATTCTACCTGGTTATAATAACTGGAAGTGCAAAATTCAGATGATGTTGTTCTTTCAGTTTCTTTTGTCCACGTAAAAGTAAGAACGCATCTTGTGCGTTGTCATTAATATTATTAGCAGAAACAGATTTTTTTTACATATTCATAAATGTAGAAACTGTGGGTTTGATTTTAGCTAAAATAAGTTTAGTAAAATAATTCTACACAGTCACGGACACACAAACACGTGGGTGCGCAGAATATGTCTAGATATATTTTAAGTATTTAATATATCCAGGTATTTAATATTGACAGAATTGTAACCTACCTACCGCGGGCCTTCTCACATTGAATGTAGTTTCCTAGAGTATTTGCGCACTGATTCTTATAATGTTTTTTACTTCTAGAAATAGAATATGGAACTAAATTATATATATATATATATATATATATATATATATATATATATGTATGTATGTATGTATGTATAAATTTATGATCTTATAATCATTTCAGCGAATTGAATTCACTTCATCAGCGATCTTTAATATTATGGAAAATTCGCAAACTTGTGTGTGTTACTAAAGGAACCGGAAGTACGCAAGTGAAATGAAACCCTTATCTTACCGCACGCTTTTCATTACCCACACACGTACTCAAACAAATTTTTGAATATTCCATGATATTAAAGATCGCCAACAGTAGCGAATTTCCTCCACCATCTTATCCAGCGTTTCCTCCTGTCTACAAATCTAACATACATTTTTACTTCCTCTTTCCTCATTTCCCGTATTCTTTTGTACTTTCTGTTTTTCTTTTTTTCCTCCCATCCTTAATTTCTTCGTTTCCTTTTCCGTTGCCATTTCTTTTTACAAGTTTACTTCCGGTTTCTTTATTCACACACACACACACACACACACACACACACACACACACACACACACACTAACAGATTTTCCTAATGAAATTAGGAAAATTATATGTAAAAATATTGGATCTGTAAATAAATAATTTTATTTACATTGAGCCTTCTGGCTGAATTCATTTTAATATTTCATTTTTAACAAGTAATATTAATAGACTCTCCTTTGGGATTTTAGCATGAATCTTTTTCCTTATATATATATATATATATATATATGTGTGTGTGTGTGTGTGTGTGTGTTTAGGCAGCAATCTTTCTTTTAAAAATGTTTCGTTAAAAGTGACAGAACAGGAAGTGTATATAATTTTTGTTTATTTTTTTTCCAATATTCTTACATGTATCTGCTTTGCTGGAGATATAGAATGTAAAAATTCTCCATAATTGTTGGCTTTCCAATCGCTTTCCTCCACTTCACTGGCCATTCTCAAGAATACAATTTTTTCCGATATTGTTATTTAACCACATATTTTGAGTGTAAGGTAATTTTCGCGTTTTGGAAAAGGAACATTCTTTAAAAGCTACATGATGCGTGCGTCTGGACATCACGTGAGCGTCTATTTTTAAAAAACTTTCAAAACTACATTTGCACTTTTAATTAATGTAAGATTGATGGTAGGAGAAAATTGTTTGATATACAGTGCTTCCTTTATAGCGAGATGCTTTTGATATTGTGATTTAAATAGTATTTTTGGATTTTCAACTAAAACTTTTCTTAAGGGTTTTTGTAAAGTATGGGTTAATAATCTTTTGGTACTTTCGTTGGATATGTAGCATGTAAGACATCTACTCAAGATGTTATAGTATGTCCAGTAAAAGGAATTGATTTATGACAAGAAACACAGTCTTATACTACGCATTAGAATTCATAATTTATATTAGTCATCGCTAGGTTAGATTTGATGAGGTTCTTATGATTCGCACAACAATGTTTGCAGTCTTCAATTTCCTATAATGTATTATAAATTTTACTTGTTTTTAGGAATTACAGCAGTTAATAAGTTTTCGTATAGTGAATTCGTTCTGTTTATGATTATTGTTCATTTGGTTGCAGTAGTGTGTGTGTGTGTGTGTGTGTGTGTGTGTGTGTGTGTGTGTGTGTTATTTTTAATACTGGTGTCGTGTTTTTTTTTCTAAGAACAATTTTATTTGCTTATGATTTGAGAAAAAGGAGTTTTGATGTCTCTATTTAAGAAGTTCGTTATTATAGCTATTTTATATCTTTCCGGGGATTGGCTATTATAGTCTAGAAGACAGGTGTACTTACTAGTGTTTTTATACATATATATATATATATATATATATATATATATATATAGGTAAGAGATAAATTCGTTGGTTCTTAGCTCTATATTGACATCAAGAAACGAAATTTTGTTATTGTCCATGAGTTCTTGGGTAAATTTTAGCGCTGACTTTTTCAAAATTTTATCTCAGATTTACAATTTCGTCCCTATTTTAAATGAAAACAAAATGTTATCAAAATACTTTGTATAAATCTCCTGTTTAGTAGTTGTTTTAAACACATTATTTTCGATGTAGGACATCTAAAACTTAGAGAAAGTAGAAACTAATGGGTTCATGTTGACTCCGTTTGTTTGGATGTAGATGTTACTATTATATATATTTTACGGAAACTAAACAGCTCAACAAAATATATTCATATATCTACACTTTCTAAGAAGCTCTCATCGCTTGTGGAGGAGGCTTTCTGACTCTGGAAATGTTATCGTTCTAAACATTTCCCGCAGTAATAAACCTCTAAATCTAGACATTACTTGAAGATCTTGATTGGCGGCCACAGTCTAAACAATGTAAGATACGCAGATGACAGAAAAATGAAAGCAGACACAAAAAGGAGAAAACAAGATCTCCTACAGAAGTTAGCAAGAGAAAGCGAGAAGAAAGGATTAAGTATAAACTTCAAGAAAACCGAATGTATGGTCATCAGCAAAACGTAGACCCCCAAAATGCCAACTACATGTCGGAGAATCTAAAATAAAACAATTAAAGAAATTTAAATACCTGGTAAGTATTTGATAGAGAATGGAAAGTGCGATGTTGAGATCCAAAGATGCATTTCAAAAAAGGATTTTAAAAGCTAATCAGATTACAGAAAGATAGGAAAATCTCATTGGAAGCAAAGAAGAGAGTGCTGGATTGCTATGTGATGTATGTCTTTCTGTATGGCAATGAATGTTGGACGATTTGTTTGATAATTCTCATAATACGGTAAGCATCAAAAATTTATCCTGAAGTGATATTTAACACATCGCTCAATAAATACCGGATCTATCTAATAAAAGAACATCTTTTAGGCAAAATATGACTTTCTTCATCAACATAGTCTCCTTCAGGTCTGATATACTGATTCCAAAGCTTCTTTAACAATTCGATGCTTTTTCGTAGAACGATTTGTCTTTGGCCTCAAAATACGCTTCGGTTTATGATATCACTTCTGCATTAGAACAAAATCTCTTTACCTGGAGTATTCTTTTGAGGTCTGTAAATAGCCTGTAATCGCCGGGGGACAGATCTGGAGAATAGGGTGGAGGCTGAATCAATTCGAATTGCAATTCATGTAGTGTTGCGATCGAATTGTGACACGGTACGTTGTTTGGTCGCGTTTTTCTTCTTCATTTGTGGCCGTCTTTGGTGATTTCTTCCTTTCAAACACATCAATAATGCTATATAATGTTTGCTATTGATAGTTATTCATTTCCCAAGCTAATCAATGAACAAAATACTGTGCACATCTCAAAATACGGAGGTCAAAACTTTGCCTACTGATGTTAGTGTCTTTGGTCACTTTGGACGGCTTTTACTTACTTCTGTCCACTCAGCTGACAGTTAATTTGACACCGGAGTGAAGTGCTGGATCCACGTCTCATCCATTATCACATATTTATGCAAAAACTTCTATTGTTGCGTTGAAACAGTTTCAAACAACGCTCTGAATCGTCGACGAGTGGTGGGTTTTTGATCGACTGTGAGTAAACGCAGCACCCACTTTGAACATTTGTGTCTGTACGACCTCCTTTAAAGTCAGCATTGCACCTCTTAACTGTTGTTTCCATCTGAGCAGAGTTCGAATAACACTTATCAAGCTATTGCTTTGCTTGAACAGTATTTTCCCATCAAAAAGTAATGCTTTATCAGCACACTAAATTCAGATTTTTCCATTGTTTTGAAGATTTGCAATAGTAGTTTCAATTAAATAACTGTAACTTGTAATCCCTTTGGGCCCAAATGTTGTCACGTACCTTTTGAAGGTTAGTACTTCATAAAATCATATTGGTTCTTTATTAGTGATGACATCAGTATGTCAGGCCCAGAACTTATTGAGCAACGTGTGAGGTAAAGTAGCATTAAACATTGTTTGTACAGTTTCTTATTCTCATTTCTCCTGTCCAGGTCTAATCTTAATTCCTTAATAACTCCTTTCTGAAAGATCGATCATTACTTGATTTTCGATTATTTTGTAATGATAAGTGTTATAAAGCATATAATTTGAATGTGTGTCAGCACAAAATCCATGGAAGTAGATATGTTGTTTTCATCATGAATCTTAGCGCAACAACATATCATAATATGCAGTTTTGACAGCCAAATGGGAAAGTTCTATTTATTCAATTAATTTTTCATTTTTCTTTTCGAAAAGATTTTTTGAGATAATCAATCCCTCGTTTTATACAACCGTATTAAGTGTTTTCTTGAATGAATACAGATTCATTTCAGCTTGTCGATGAGACGAGCACCAACTGTTATCTTTATACGCAATTTTATGTCTTTGAAACTAACCCAATTTTTATGTTAATATACTGGTATAAAATAAAGTGATAAGGAAGTACGCGTCTTTAAAACAATTGTGGAGGTAATACGCTCTTTTATAAGAGGGGGTGCTATTTTTGTCATATTATATCTAATCAAACTTGCTAAGTACCTAAACTTTTGTGCCCTGACATATAGCTCAGAATTCGTGCATTGTCACTATTCATGATCTATGACTGGGAGTTTTTTCTGAACATTAAAAAAATGAAAGAAAAATAGTAATATGTCATACAAACAACTGAAGGAAGACATTTTAATGGTCGTAAATAGCTAAAACAAGAAACAGATTTCACCTTTTGCCTTTTTACATTATAATTATTTTCAAATGCTTTTTTTTCAAATACATTTTAGAGAATTACACTGGTAATTTATTTTTTTTTCTGTTTTTTTACGAATTCTATCGTCTCAAACGATCTGAATATTCTTTCATTTGTTTTTCATGTTCTTTCGTATAAGACCAATTTTCTTTTTTATATATTCTTGTTGCATGAGACTTGGCATCTTCTATCTCAATGTTTTGTCTCACATTCATTATCACATCTATGAAAAATTGTATTGTTGATCTAAGCTTTATTTGCAGCAGAGATATAAAATTTCTAAAAAATATTAGCCAGTTGAAGTGTTGTATTTTAAAAAGATATATTACCGCAGTATTTACGTTATATATTTGACGAATTTTCATATACATAATAATTAATGTGTGCACTTTAATAATTTTTAACTTATTTTCAGGAAATATTCTTTTTTTAACTTATTTTCAGGAAATATTCTTGAAGAATAGAAGCTATTTAATTATAAACATGACAAAACATGATCTTCGTTTACTTTTTTTATGAGTTCAAACTTGGGCACAGTGCATTCTAAACCTCTGCTAATGTCAACAGAGCATAGGGATATGGGTTCACAAGTGATCGGATAGTCCGAAAGTGGTTCCAGAAATTTGGTACTGTTGATGAGAGCTTTGAAGATGAAGACAGCAGAGGAAGAACATGTAGTCTTGACAATGAACGACTGCAAGTCGTTCATGAGCAAAACCCACGCTAAAATGTCAATAGTGTCTTGGGTTCCTGGTGTCAGCACTGCAACAGACTCACACCATTATTGGCAGGTCGATAAATGAGTTTCTCATGACCACTATGAAAATCAAAAATTAGTCGTTTTAAAGTGTGCTGAATGATCTTTCTGCATACTATCAATGATCCCTTTTTGGCTGAATAGTAACGTATGATGAAAATAACTTATGATGAAAAGTGTATCCTTTATGATAATCTTTATGATAACCGTAAACGATAAGGACAATGGCTTGTCTGTGATGAATCCTCTAAATTTTTTTCTATCGAAAATTGCATTAGCCAAATATTATGGTGACTGTCTGGTGGTCTGCAATTGGTGTTATTCAATACAGCTTTCTGGAAGCTAGTCAGAGCATTAATGCAGATTTACAGCAATCAGACAGCAAAAATGAGACTTGCATTGGTGAATTGACGTAGTGTTGCCTCATGTTGCAAGAATGACATTGCAAACCTCGCAAACTTGTTTACTATATTCTCCTGATCTTTCACCCACTGATTATCATTTTAAGCGCTTAAGCACCTTTGTATATGGTAATACTTTTAGATCCAGAGGTGGAATCGGCTTTCAAAGATGTAATTGCATCACTGCTAATAATCTTTTATCAAAGAGGAATAAATAATCTCGTCGATCAATGGTAGAGAGATGCATTGAAGCTCAAAGCTTGTATTTTGACTAAATTCAACATTTCTATAGTTAATTTTTAAAATAAAATTATATTTCTGAAATCTACCATTATTTTTGTAACAACTTAATATACAAATTATCGGAAGAGAATTGTGTGTTTAAACAGTCAATTTTATTCAACAATATTTTGTGATAACTTTCAATCTTTTTTATAACTTTGACTCGAAGAAATCTGATTCGACTTCACTCAAAATTCTCAGAAGAATATATGAGTTTGTTATTGAAGTTTCTTTACACAACACCTACGTACGCATCATTTATTGTCACTCACCATTCATTCATCAAAAGTTAGCCAAAAAACTGGAGTTAACAAATACAGAAATATTATGCTGGTTTGATTATAAGATTAAAATTTGTTTACCATTGAATACTCTATATCAAAAATATTTAAGATGGATGACTTGAATGTAGTACTAATTTTAAAAGTTAATTATTATAATGAATTTAAAAACTTCGATTAAAAAATTCAGAAGAAAAGTTTTAGCTTAGTTAATTTGATATCAGAAACCGATACATTGCGATCGGCACCTAATAAGAGTTCATTTTTAATAATAGTTTAAATGCATTTATGCTTGCTCTTTCTTTGGTTGTTTGCTGTAATCATAGTTTTCTGAATCTATATATAATTTTCTAAAAACAAAAAAGATTCTGCCGGTTTCTTTACTTACACATAGATGCAAAATGGTAATGCCAGTTATACTCAAATAAAACAACCTGGCAAATAGATATTCCGTTGTCTTTGATAGAAAAGATTTACTATTCATTATATCCACTTTTATTTGTCTATCACTAGATCAGACTAGACTAAACTTTATACGCCTACTGATCTACTCTATCCCAGTTTATATGCTGGTATTTAAATAAAAACTTTGCTACCAATTAATTATAAAATATCAGAGTCGATCCGAAAGAATATAAAAAAATCTTACATATAAAATTTAAGATTCTTCTTAATTCTATTCAACAGAGATGTTTTCGATCTATCGTTGCTTTTTAGGCGTTTTGGCTTAGCGTTGAGCAAAAAATCCTTTTCAAAGTTTTTAAAGTGACTTTTACCCAATATATAAACATGTAGAAAAAATGTCAACATAAGTCTTGCTGCGCAACATTAGATGAGGTATTTATGAAAGATGAAAAATATTCAAAGAAAGATTTCTTAGAAGAAATGTTATTTTTACATTGTCAACGAGAATAGATTGTTCTCTTTCCACTGAACCTCTGTAATATATCTTTCTTTTCATCTTTGGTACCTTGACTTTATGAATTTAAGTGCATCACTAGGTTGGTAAATAGGTTTCAGAATTATATACTTATGTAATTTCTAGATTAATATTTTCTTTATTTAGATTTCTCGCTTCTGAAACACTCTTCTTGCTTTCTTGTCATTTACCGTCTTCAAATCTTTAAATGAAATCGTCGTCTTCTGTCATCTTAAATTCTGATTTTTATCGCTCAATAGCTTTTTTTTTTTAGATTCTTTCACTCCCAGTAACCGTTTACATCTTTGTTGCTATATTCCCCATTAGAGTGAAATGATTAAAAATGTCTAAAGTTATCACGGTTAGTTTTTATTTAGTCCTAGACGAAATATAGTGGATTAGGTGTAAGATTTCCCAAGTTATATCCAACAGGACTATGCGTAGTCAGCGAAACAAAAACATTCTAATCCTATAGATAAAAGTTTCAGCTCGGAGTTCCTTGAAATGTACCCGGATCGATAATCAAAGGCAGAGTTTACAACGGCCGAACCTCTTTGATAGTAACAAAAAACATAAGGACAGTTGCTCTAATAGTCATATAAGCTCCTAGCTTGTGGTTAATAATATTGTAATGAAACACTGGTTGAATAAAGTACAAATTAAATCACAAAACTGACATGGATTAGTAATATGATAATATACAATACCGTTGTTCAGTGCGGCAGTGCGTAAGATACACGACTAAGCCATGCGACCCACTTTGCAACCCCCTTTCTATACGCAGAAGTCCTACTCATAAAAATAAATGAATCTATGTTAAACAATTAGTGAATGGAAGACCATCTTGTTTCTACAAAACAGCAGTAAACCTCATTAAATAATGACAACTATCGATACTAGAAATTCAGCAATAAAATCTATATTAAATACTGTTAAAGGCAGCGAGAGAAAAGTTTAAAAATCAATGGTTGAACCTCCATAAATGTTACAGAATACAAATGATGCTATATTCAAGGTAATTTATGTAAATAATTATTTATTCATCTGTATATTTTGTTAATTAAATATATGCTTTTTCCCCCTATAACCTTTGAATATATTGGTAAATATAATTTTTATTGCGCTTTATTTGTAACAAATTGACTAAGCCACATTATATAATGAGATGGAATGCTCATTTCTTTCTGGATATAGAAAATACACCAAAAGAACAAGAAGTATTCTTTATTCTGATTAGTTAAAAGGAACACATATAAATTTCATATCTTCCCACATACATAAATAGCAAGCTGATGGGGTTTTTGTGTTTAAATGTAAATCATTTTCACAACCAACATCCAACATTGCCTGATGACGAGATTCTATCTCAAAACATAGATATTTCCGTGTCGCAATGTTCATTTAATTCATAATTATATGATTATATTTAGCTTTACCATATTTATTGTATTGAGCATTATTTATAAAGAAATAAATGCTAAGGAATTCAAAATCGTAAAACCTTGGGTCTTCTTCATCTAGATTTATCTATAATATAGATATAGTTTAAACTCAATTTCGACGTGTTTTAATCGACTCGGATTAATTTAATGAGATCTTTAGAAACAGTTTTACGGTAAAAAACCGGACTTGAATGAAACACGACATATATAATATGCTGAAATGTGGATAAATAATTTAGTTTGACATAAAAATGAGTTTCAGATATTAGATTAATAATTAAGTATAATAATTAGGTTTAGATATTTTTCTTTTAAATAGTAAGATTTTCATTGACTCAAACACAGGTGCCAAAGAAATACATACATGCCAAGTACACATACACACAAACACACACATGCATGCATAATTATATAGATAGATAGATAGATAGATAGATAGATAGATAGATAGATAGATAGATAGATAGATATTCATGTCATGGCTAATTAATTTGAAATGAAAGCATATACTTTTGACTGAATTAGTAGTGAACGCAGTAATCCCACCATTTCACAAATACATTTCGTGTAAATTTATTTTTGTATTGCAAAAACCGACAAGCAGTCAGTTGGAATCTAAATTACACCAGTAGTAATGATCTGTGGAATAAAAATTTCTACTCTTGACAATCACCGTTACATGATGGGTAATCGACGAGAGAAAAATCAACGACTTGGTATTGCATACAGTGAATTATTGCACCGAAAATCTAGCATATAACTAGTATGATATTAAGAGTTTGATATCACTTCAAAGAATTTCCTTATGATAGTCAACTTTCATAGAAATCTATTTAAATAAAAAATAAGACAGTAAAGTCATATTTTCATTTTTAAAAAAAATTCATTTCATTGTCTTGAGAATTTTGTTAAAAAGAAACTTCTCTTGATAGATATTTATATCTTAAATCATTGAAATCGAATTAATGTTTCATGACGCAGCCCGGAAGGAAATCTGGCTTCTAACTCGGGCGAAACTATTTCCTTTAATAATAGTTTCAAAGTTTCAACAAGAAAATAATTAAAATGTAATACATGATGAACAGGAGTAACAATGAGGGGGTTACAATGAGTGAATAAAAACGGTATAGGGGATATCAAAGAAAAGAAAAGGATGGAAATCAAGTAAATAAAAGATAACAATTGACGTTGCTTTTAAACTTTTATAGATTGTAGCTATCATGGAAGCAAGCAAATGGGAGTAAGTTTCACAAACGGGAAGTGCGAGAAAAGAAACTATTAAAGTAGAAGAGACGGTTGCATTTAACTATTTCGACGGTAAAATTGTAGGACCTTGATCCAAATCTAGTAGCAGATGTGGTCTTGGTACCAGGGAAAAATCTCATTGGGATGTTGCTATGAAAATATTTGACAGAAGGAAGGCACATCACGTCGGTGAGAAACTGACTAAAGGCGGGCTGCCAAGGCAGGATCGATTATTATGTAGATCCTTCTTTTTATTTTGTTGAGAACTCCAAGATGAATAACAGGAGCACCCGACAAGATATGACAAAGATATCCAATTCACGGACAAATGGACATTTATAAATGTGCAAGAAAACGTTTCTGACCCTACACAGTGATCCAACTTTCCTAGCAATAGATGCAGCTATAGATTCAATGTAGTCATTCCACTTAGAGTCATTTGAGAGAGTGCAGTCAAGGAGACACAGTGCGTTGCTCTCTAGGAGACGCGTGTCATTCATTCTCATGTTATGCAGGAATGTTTCTCTATTGTGGTTAAAGAAGAGTAGCTTAATTTTGGTGGGTATTGTTATTAAGATTTGATTGAAGTCAGATTATTATTATTAATTAATACTTATATCTACTTTGTTCTTGTTGCTAAAATTATAATACAATAATAGTATACACACTTGTATGTATTTTACACTGACTACATGCACACAGACACATATACGCACGCCACGGCCGTGTCATATAAATCTTCAGAGAACTAGATAGATAAGGCGATGTTCATGAAATTAATACTCTTTGGTCAGGTCAACGAGTCAAAAGAAGCACCGCACTGAGATGAGATACATATATAGGCAGACTTATGATGCCGAGTCGTGGCGTGCGTATATGTGTCAGTGTGCGCGTAGTCAGTGTAAAATACATACAAGTGTGTATACTATTATTGTATTATAATTTTAAAAATTAACCTTAAGCCTGCCCGCATATTTTCCAAATGAGAAGTTGCTTTACTCTGATTGGTCCACATTGTATATACAATAATACCTCCCTGATTAAAGAGGTCATGCTCGTTTTCAGACTTTTAAACCATTCATTTAAGAACTATCACATCACTTGACAAGACACAAAAGTGTCGAAACAAAATGGCTACTTTTGTAGCGATATTGTAACATATCCATGTTATAATTTATGAATAAATAATATATATATATATATATATATATATATATATATATATATTATAAATTATATTTTAGAACATGTACATAACTTCTCTTTATATAATCGCTATAATCTGTTTCTGCATCGGAGTACCAATGCTTCGTCAGGCGATGTGGTACTGGGTATCCTTTTCATTTTTATTTATTTAGTTTTGTTAGGGGTATTGGCTGGGGGTTTTGATATTGTGATATTTCGTTGACAGTTGGAATTTTTTGTGGAGAGTGTTAGTGTGTGTTGGTGGGTGTTAGCAAGATAATGTAGTCAGTCTGTGACCGTTGGAATTTATTAGTTGGTGCTGATATTTTTTTTGTTTATTTTTATTTTTGCAGAGTCTTTACAATCGGTGTAAGTTTGCATGTTTAATCTTAATATTGCGTTTAGGAATGTGTTTTTTGTCTTACATTTTTAATTTTTGATTTTTTATATCATTGTTTGGGAATCGTTATTCAATTTTTAATTTTAAATCTTTGATTTTTAATTAGATCATTTTTGGAAATCATTTTCACTATTAAATTTGTAAGTTTTAATTTTCTATTCTCATATAAATTTCTATTCTCATATCTAGTCTATATATGATTCGATTTATTAAGGTTACGGTTATGGTTATTAACCTTACTCTAATTATAGTTTATGGTTATAAATCTTACTCTAATTATGGTTATGGTTATTGGCCTTACTCTAATTATGGTTATTGACCTTCCTAATTATGGTCTTTAACCTTACTTTATAATTAATATTGATCAACATCAATTGTAGTTATTAACCTTACTTTATTAGTTAAAACTAATAATGGTTCTGCACCTTATTTTAATTCTTAACTTCTATTTTCATATCTATTCAATATATAATTCATCTTATTTTGGTTATGGTTATGGTTATTAACCTTAATTGATCCTATTCTAATATTGATTATTAAGCTTACTTTAATTATGTTTATTAACTTTACTAATTTTAGCTATTAACCTTACTTTCTAATTAATCTTAATTAATACCGATTATGGTTACCAACCTTACTCTTTTAGTCAATACTAATCATGGTTATGCACCTTATTTGTAGTTAATATTAAACCTTGTAAATTTTTTTTATATATATATATACAGATATGTATATATACACCTATATGCATGGGTCCAACTCTTGGCTCTTGTAGTGTTTTTTTAGCATGATTGTAACATTAGCTCTCTGAAGTGTTTGCAGTTTACTGTGATTTCATGCCTCTGGTTTAAAAGCTTATTACTGTTCATATATTTATCTCAATTTTTTCTTGAAGACAGAGGAAACATGGTTCCTTTATAGATTTAGGTGTTCTTGCTTGTTTTCCATTTAACTTTAGGTGTTTTATTTTCGTTTTTTAACTTCCAAAAATATTTGGAGAGAGATGTCATATTTTTTCTTTGTTATTGAAGGATGACAGGTGATTATAAAATCGCTTTTTAGATACATTCATGGTATTTCCGATATACATTTTTTCATCCTTAGGATTCTCCATGGATGAGATCGAACACATATATATCAGGGATGTCGTTATACATTTGTTGTTCATGGGGCATTGGTTAGGGTTTCTACAGTTACAGGGGTTGTAATAATGGGTCGGATTGGTATTAGTGTTGGAGTTATTTTTGTTGTGTGTTTTTAATATTTTGTTATGTACTTTAATTATTTTTTCTAGATTATTTGAGCAGCTATAGCTTAGTTTAATTGTATTTTTATTGAATATTTTATTTAGAGGGTTATTTTTGGGGAAATGCTTATCTATTAGTTGAAGAAATTTATGTCCCAGTTTGAAGTTAATTGTTTGATTAAAAGGAGGGTTATACCATATGATTTTTCGGTTCCTATTTTTGCTCTTTGAACTTCTGAAGTTTTCCACAAAACTAATTTTTGATGATAGATATCTGCTATCCTTTAGGATTTTATCGTAAATTACCTTGTGTATATATAAATTCTAAGCAATATATATATATATATATATATATTGCTTAGAATATATATACATATATATATTGCTTAGAATTTTCTACTTTTCTTGGGTAAAAGTGCTAAATATCGAAGATGCAGCGTTTTTAGATATGAAAATAATGAACGTAAAAATCAACACTGTATATATTCTGTCGGTTTCACTGTTTAAGTGAACATCGAATCATCTGATATTATATGGTGTAAACAGATTTCCACAATGCAGTATAAATCTTCAAGAAATTAATGCATATTTACATGTGTTGATTTAGATAACATATATACGTCAATATACAGGATCTATAAAATACTTTTACAAAATTTGGGAAGAATTCTTTACACTATAACAGGGGCAAAATTCCATATAAATATATGTTTCCGGTTATTAACTTTAAAGCTTATGGTAGTCGTTATTAAATGCACAATCCTAGATACAATCCAAAAATATTTTACAAAGTTTGAGGAGTGTTACTGACACCAGAACAAGTTAAAATGGTCATATAAACATATATCTAAAAGGCCATCGTTGTGACTCAATGCAAATGCTCCAATTGCCTTTCACTTCCTTACACACTCATGCACCCGTTGGATTATTTAATAGCGGACAGTTTAAAATACTCACACATGGTATCGAATAGTTTCTCAGGCCTCCACGACACGTTGATGAAGCGTATCTGAATTATTAATGTTTACTGTATAAGCCAATTGCTTTAGGTGGAACCCCGGAAAAAAATACAAAAGAGTATATTCGGGGGAAACGTGCAAGTAATAGAAGCAGATCTCCCCTACCTATCTATCTTCAATGGTAGATATCAGCCAGTGGGTCTAAGATGTACTGCAATTTCATCATGCATAAACTATATGCGCCTTCGTATTAGCAGGCGTAAATCTCCTAGTGTATTCGAAATTAAGTCCTCTTTGAGAGCTCCTGTGAGAAGTGGTGAGAGAATATATGAACTTATCAGATAGTCACTTAAAATTCTAGCCCACACAACAATCATGAACTGATGCTGGTGTCTAGCCTGTATTGTACCAAGGGGATTCCTATCCGCCCACTAATATTATTTGTATAAATTTGTTTTTCCATCTAATCCAAATGTTGCCTCATTTGTAAACAAGACTGAAGAAACAAACAACTTATCGGCAGTTTGTGCAATAAATTATTGGCAAATGTTCTCCCATGGTTAGTGGTCAGAGAGCGAAAGGCCCTGTACACATTGTAAATGATAGGGCTACAAGAGTTACTGTTCGAAAATTATTGGCCAAAATGACGGATCCGTCATTTCGGCCAATAATTGTTGAACAGCGAAAAATGTTTCTTTTTCTTTTCTTGGTTATATTTAGCATTTGTTGGTTTCAAAAGCTTGCAAGCATTTAAACGATTTAATCACAGAATTGGTTAACTTTATACTTCATTACTTTTATCACAAATAATTCTCAATTACTGTAGCAAGTTTACGTTAACTGTTTAAATTAAAAGTGTAAAACATTTTCTCTCACTGTTAATGATGTTTATTTTTTTCTTTTATAGATAAGAAATTCAATTGTTCAGTAGTAATAGCATATGCATAGAAAATGTTAATTTCTCCGTAGGAGAATTTACAAGTATTGTTTCATATGGTTATATGGCATGTACGAAATTTTTAAAATTCTCATTTCTCTTTTGGAGCATTACCTTGATAACCTCCATTCTGACACCGGAAATGAAAATGCATGTAATTCTTATGACACAAACCGTCAACAATAACGATTCAGAGATCCAACAGAAATAGCCACAGTAATAAAAATCAACTTCTTGTTATCTGTGATGATTCTGGAGGTTGCGAGCAACGAAGAACGTGTAATGCCTTTTTTGACTTCACGAAAGATCTCTTGGTCAGTGCTACCGTATACATTGTAGCGTTAAACTCTACGGCAACTTACTGCCACCCTGTATTTCTGAAAACACATAGTTATATTATTAATAGTAGCAAGTTATTGTGAGTGACTCTTCTTTTAATGGATGTAGTTGATTTAGTTCTCTTCGAATTGCAATCAATTATATGTCCGATTTTCTGATATCAATATAATTATTTTTCAACTAGCATCTTTATCTTTTTGTTTCTATCATTTTGCTCTTATACATGCGATAACTTTTAGAAAGCGTTTATAAATCACTTATTTACAAAATGATTAGGAATATATCATTTTTATAGATGCAGATTTTTATCTTAAACACGTCAAACCATAATTGAAAGTTGATTCATAGGGACAAAACATCCGGAATTAGTACACATTGGACCATTTTATTGAAAAGTATGTAAAAGTATTAATGAATTTTAAAAGAAGAATGATGATTAATACCTATAAATTATTTTAAAAAATAGCATAATGTCAGTAAACGAATTCCAGATATTTTGTCTCTATGAATTAATGTTCAATGATGGCTGGACATTTTTAAGATAAAAATCTGCATCTATAAATTTTAATCACTCTGAATATAATTTGCAACTCCATATGAAAACCAACGCTTTGATGGATTATTATTGGCTGTTTGTGTTTCCCATATTCGTTAGCAATCTAAACATTAATTATTGTCAGACAATATGTGGAATTTTTCCAAGTACAAAATATGTCAGTCAATTCAGTGAACTTTTAAGCTGGGGTTATTACTGGAGATATTTTCTATCCACCAGACATAGCATAGTGTTGAAGAAATTGATGACAGTCAGTATAAATGATATGATAAAGACAATACAAACGAAGATAGTTATCTAAAAATGTATCCAATTTATTCTGAACTCCTTTGAGCTAAAACGTACACCTTATTAATTGATCTCTCATCGCTAGTCAACAAAAACCGCCTTTACAGAAAGTCAGCTAACTAATACTTTGTTACAGAAAATATTTTCCCTCACATAGAAGCACTTGTTTTAGTGTTAGATTTGGCAAGATACAAAACTAATTTAATTTAATTTAATTTAATTTAATTTAATTAATATCATATGTAAATACAAGATGAAAATGAAATAAAGACGACAGGGAACAATGATATCAACTCTATACAGATTAGTAAACGTCCTCAACTTTTACAGAAGAAAGTGACTGTTAATTAATTCTCTTTGAATAAAGGATACACAAGTTCAGCGATGGCTTACATCCTGAGACTGGCCGTTCTAATCATAGTTATCTACTAAGTTTATATTTGTAGGGCAAAAGTTATAGTATTTCAATAAAGATCCCACATAGTAAAAAAATAGTAGGTGAAAAGAAATGTAACTATTGCACTAGAAAAGACACTACGATTACAAAAATATTCTCCAATTCGAATTCTGTTTCTTCAAATTACACAACTTTCAACTTTTACACACATAAAGAGGAGAAAAGAATTGGGAACATTGTCTGTAGACCAATTGTCGGTAGTATTATATATATATATATATTGCAGCGACTTAAAACTCACGAAGTCAGATCTTTTGTTACGAATGGAATTAATTATATGAAACTTACATTTTTCAGTTGACGACTCACTTTTTATTTCTTTTTTCATTATTTACTGGATCACGGGTTTAGGAAGATTTTAAGTTAACTACAACCGTTTAATTGTTTAATTATTCTATTCGAACGGACTCTTGATTTTTTTCTGTATTACGTCCACCAAAATCAAATTGGCTAAAGCGAAGTCGATTACTTTTACTGCTAAAAACAAGACATGCCTCTTTTGTTTATTTTTAAAGGCTGCTGCTTAACTGCTAATTTTTTGTGATGGCTCTTTTCATTGGGCATAGCTCGCACATACGCAGAAATGATCTAAATAAGTACTTATTATTTACAATAAAATGTTTACAACATCTAAACATTACTAATAACTATGGTAACCAAAATTCTTATGCATGTTTATTAATTTTGGGCATCTTTTGTGGGTTGCCTCCCTAAAATGAATCATCAAAAATAGGTACCTCTGCAAAATCGCTGAAAAGACAGCATAGTATGAAGGAAAAAGGCCCCAAACTAAATTAAAAAAAATTTTATCGGCAAAATGTTTAAATTATCATTAAGAGGATAGATCAAAGAATTTTTAATTATTTTTTAAATTTTTTAATTATTTCTAACACGTTCGAAATGTTTGTAGAAAGTCTTTTTTTCTTACGTCAGTGCGAGACCTAAATTGCCGCAACGTTTTTTAAGTAAAAAAAACGTAATATTGCACAATGCACTTTTTTGACCGTGAAAGACACATTAATTTGGAATTTATTGCAAAAATCAAATAATGGTCGGATTTTGATGAAAATTTCAGGACTTATTTCTAATTTACCGAAATCAATGTAGAAGTAATTGTTTTGTAAAAATATTGGTAAAAATATATTTTTTTACATGTGTTACCCCTCACTAATTAATTTCCAGAAATGCTTAAAAATTCTACTTTGGGCAACAACAAGCCTAATATAATTAAATTCAGGAGTCATTGGGGAATGCTAATCAACAGTTAGTTTTTTCTCATAGGTCTGAATTGCGAAAAATGCAATAACTATGCTAATTTTTATGTGGATAAACTTCTGATTGCTTTTATGAATATTACAAATTAAGCGTATCATAGTCTGAAAAGAAAAGAAAATTCAATGAATAATTAATTTTTACAAGAATTATTTTCATTTTTTAATATTTTTTAATTCTATATAAAAATTATATATAGAAAGTTTCAAAATTATTGTTAAATTTCTTCTTCAAAGGGGTCGGCTAGTGTATGTAATTAATGCATGAAGACTCCAATTACCAATCGAAAATTTAAAAGCTTGATACAAATAATTGAGCCAATGGTTTTTTAAAATAATTAAAACATTTTAATTGTGTGCATTTTGATTGCCCGTATTTTTATTTGTACAGGTGGCCGTACGTGATATTTATCATTAAAAGGTCACGTGATTCAAGGGTTGTCTTCCCTTACATAAAAAAATGCATTCGTATATTTTTGTCGCCTTCGGCCTCCCTACTTAAGCCTTGTTAACAATTTCGGTTGTCATTATGTCAATCAACACTTGAGATAAGCAGTGTAGCTCGGATTACCTTAACTAATAAAAACTTAAAGCGAATATTTCAGTGAGTAAGCAAGTACATTAGTTTGAAAAACCGACAAAGGTAAGTTTTAGCTTAAAAAATTGACTTCAATAACGTGTCAGCGACGTATATTTTATTTTTGCCAGATTTTTAAAACAGGAATGTGGCTACTGTTTAAAAATGTGTCGATCAATCAAAAAAATGGCGGTACTTTTAATTTTTTTTTTATCTGAAAGATTTTAGATTCCAATCAATATAATTTCGCTTTAAAATACGCCAGTGTATTTTGTTTACTGGGATTACTAAATTTAATCTCTTTCAATTTTTAATCTCTTCAATCTCTTTCAATTAAAACTAATTATAAACCTAAAATATAACTTATTTATTTTAAAAATTTCATTTTAAAATCAGGTATTGAAAATTTATACTGAAAAGTAGAGGTACCTAATAAAAAATGAACATAAAAATATAATAATTGTCACACAAGCATTACATTTCGTAAAATAATTCTTATATCACACCAAAACAAAATACAACTATTAAAATTAGACAAATATTAGTATTAATATTAGAAAAGTATGTTTATGTTATGTTTTGAAATTATTATGGAATTAATAAAACGATACTGAAGAGGTGTGATAATAAGAAAAAATATAAGTGCAACTGTATATTAAAAAGAGGAATGCTGTGTAAGTGAAATTTCCGTGCAAAGGGATGTAATATGCGAAATAAAAGTGGAATTAAATGTTATATATGAACCAAGAGGTGGAATGAAATCGGTACTTCTATAATCTACTTTATGTATACATTGAAATGTCATGTGTTTCTTGGTTTCTTAACAGGAAAAAATCTGTACAATTATGTTACATGTTATTGCCATACGTTTATCTTATCTCATCTTTGTCAAACTTTCTTCACATTTCGAATAGGGAGAAAGTTCAACACTGTTCAAGAAATAATTTATTCTAAGTTTCATGCTATAAATAAGTAATACCTGTGTAAATCAGATTAATTTAACGTTAAGTTTGCTAATTTTCTAAAGATAATATGTCCCAGATATATATTTTATTTTGACAAAATTTTTAAAACCGAGAATTAACTTTTGTTTTCAAATGTGTCGATCAATCAATAATGGCCAAAAAATTGAAACATTAAAAGAAATTAAAAATTTAAAGTGAAAACAAAATTAAAAACGAATATAATTTCTGTTTGAAATACATCAGGTTATGTTTTTTTTTACTGGAAATAGTAAATTTAATCATTTAACTTTCAAGTAAAACTACAATAACAGTTTCAAGAGAATTTTTTTAAATTCAATTTAAAAGTTAGTTTTGGTAAATGAGTCAATGTACTTTTACTAAAACATTTAAAAGATATGCACTTACTCATAACTTCTTTATGTTCACAATATATGATTATTTTTCATAATTATTTTCAGTACAAACTGGATGTTGACCTAAAGCGGTAAATGCATACATTAACTTTAAACAAAATAAAACGATCATGTTAGAGACCAGTCAAATTCACTTCCAGTCCAAAAATATCTTACTTTGGAGCGAAATGTTCTCCAATTCAAACAAGCCTGAACCAAACTAGCTTTCATGTCAATACTGACAAGCTGAAAGAGGGAGAGAGCGAGAGAGACGCAATACAAACCAGCGTTCATGTCAACGCTGACAAGCTGATAGACAAACAACAACGACAGTTATCACAAATGTCTATTTCACTTGGAATTTCACCATTCTCTCTCCCTATTGGCTTAGCAACAAAAATAGATCAAATTTACCAGTGGTGTCTATATGTAAATAAATTATACATTTATTTGCCAATACTCAGTGTATTATTTTGCCTTGAATTTACGTTTGTCGAGGCGGAGAAAGAATTAGCCTCACAACAGTAACATGATTCTGTTTTCCTAGTCACCCATTTCTGCCCGCGCAACAAGTTGTAACCCGGCGTTTTGCTCCGTAGCAGATTCATATAAAAATTCGCAGAAACTCTAGTAAATACCCCAACACAGTAAGTTCATACGAAGCACTGCAGGTTTACGAAGGCAAATGCAACAAATACAGTTATTGTTCAGTCATCAAAAATGGAGTTACAGAAATGCCTCATATAGTCACGATAATAACTGTGGAAGAACAAACACGAAATCCCGTAGCATTAGTATTTTCTGGTATCGCTACACTTTCGGTAACGAGACAAGAAAATGTATCCAACCTTGTCGCTATAACACAAACAGACATAAAGGAAACTAATAAATCAGTTTGTACTTGCCACTATCCAACCGGTATACACAAAGAAAGTCGATTTTGAAAAAAACATAATGACTAAAAATTCATAGTAGATACTAGAGTAATAGTGTCATTCCACTAACACGTAGACTGGAACTCAATGCTAGTCTCCCCAAGCTACTACATGTAAAAGTTACATGCATTTATACATACGACACAAAACTTTGACATGAAATATGCGGAAAAATTACTTCTTTTGACAGATTTTTTGCCCATATAAACCTGTCGGTGAATGTAAAACACTGAATACTTTCGAACACTGAAACTAATGTTCGTATTACAGGAATTAGTACACGATATCTATCGGCATAAGTGCAACAATTTGTCATAGCACAGAACTCCTTGAAATTTTAAAGAAATATAAGAATATTACGAACCTTTTTAAAAATACTGTCTACATCAAACATGAAACAAAACAGAAAAATACTACTGGACAGCCAGTATTTTCACACCCATACAAATACAAATTTAACAAAAACGAATTTAATAAAATGCTACTGAAAGCGATTATCAGGTCATCTGAAAGCCATTATGTATCATCCCTACTCCTCGTTCCAACACTGGACAATAAAGGATTTCGACCTGGAGTGGACTTATATAAATTAAATGCATTCAGCTTTCTTGATTGTTATCCAGTTCCACATATACGCAGTATCACTCGGGCTAGGTGGATCATTTATATTCTCAAAGATTGATCAAGCGAAAGCTTACATACTGACCTTGGTAGAGGAAGAGGCGATTAACAAAAACATTGGCGTCAACACACTTTGGGCTATACGTGTTCGTACGGATGCCATTTATTTTTAGGAGCGCTGTCCAATCATTTCAGCAACTAATTGACCACGTTTTGAGAAGATTACCATTTGTATATACTGACATCGATGCTATCCTCGTTAAAGGCAATAATTTAATTCTTTAATTTCTAATGCAGTGATTCAACTAAAAAATGGCACTCCTCATATATTACTTGAAAAATTTTCAAAGAAGAAGTTACAAACGTCTTTCACTTCTTAGGAAGAGGGAGAAACTTAATACTGTACAATATTACAAATACAAAATACCAAATACAAAATGTTGAGTTAGCAAGGAACTTTCAGCTACAAATGGGTTATTCTTATCATGACATATGCGTCTAAGTTTATCTCTGATATAGTAAATGTTGAAGAGGTCATCAAGCTGTGCGCCATAATTTTATACTATCAACAGAACATTGATAGAAGTAATGTTATCGTGATCTCTGATACAGTGAACCTTAAGCATCAAAAATAATTTTCTTTTGCATTCTTTTATATTTGGTGTTATAAGGTTATCATAACATAAGATAGAAAACGACCTTGAAACATGCAACATGCAACTAAAGAAGGCCAAATAACCTATGGATAAAATTCTTATTAAAAATATATAAATATACTAATATCCTTTTTTATTTGAAATGAGATATAACGCAACTTATGGAACAGAAAAAGACGAACAAACGTCAATATTCCGAAGCAGCAGATTGACTTTTTCTTCTCAGAAAATATTGGTAGTGGTTTAAGAGTCAACTTTATTCGCTCTGAATATCCAACTAACATCTGAATCATTTTTAATTCTCTGCTCTTTTTCAATTTAACTCTAATTTATACTAAATATGTGATAATTTTTACTTGAAAGGTAGAAGGATTTATATCTTATTTTATTTTTTGAGTCAATTTATCAGGGAAAAATATTAATATCGTTCCTTCAGTTAATGTTGATTATTCATCCTTCCGAACTTACAATTCCTATTCCAATGCTCATGTGAGTTTAATAAAATGTATTGACATTGCGTCTGTTAAACAAAATCATTTTATATGCTTCCAACGAATAGTCCAATACAAATTGTGCATACCGAAAATTGTACTTTTCCACAGACACAAAATATAACAGCCTATCTTTGAGTTTCTTACGTTAAAATTTAAGCTAATAAAAATTAATATAATAATAATGATTTTAAAATAGGTACCTTCACTAAATCGCTGAAAAACAACACAGTGTGAATAAAAAAGCCACAAACTTAATAAAAACGAACTTTTTCCAACGAAATGTTTGTTATTATTAAGAGGAAAGATCAAAGTATTGCTTAATTATTTTAGAAAAAAGTTTCATCCCTTCTAACAAGTTCGAAATTTTAGTAAAAGTCTTGTTTTGATTTTAGTTAGCGAGTACGTAAATCTTTACAAAAGTTTACAATAGAAAATGTAATATTATATAACTCAGTTTTTTATCCGGTAACACACATTAATTTGAAAATTCTTGAAATAATCAAATAATTGTCAGATTTTAATGAAGCTTTTAAGAATTATTTACAAATGAATTAAATTACCTTTGAAATTATTATTTATAAAAAATCTTGATAAAAATATGTTTTCCATCTCCTAGCCACCTCCACGTAAATTCATGAAATTTGAAGAAGTTAAATTTTGGTATTTGTCTATATTTCTGAGATGAGGTAGTATTTACATTATTTACATTATTCGGACTATTGTTCTCATCTTGGTTGTCATTTGTATGACGTTTTGGCCGTTGTACGCTCCGGCCTTCTTCAGGCGCTAGGAATTTTGAACTGAACACATTCTTACGATCATTGAGGTTTGTCATTCTCATTCCTTGTGCGAAGCCAATTTTGTTAGTTATGAGTTATCTCCCTCTAACCGGACTCTCTAAGTTACTTTTTCACCACTGCTGTAGCCTGATTTTCAACTCACAAATCCTTAGGTTAAGTTACTGAAACTAACCACCGCCTATATCTAGTGGGTCATGTGTCATTAAGCAGTGGTGAAAATAATAATATGGTCTGACTTGTTCGTTTAAATTCTACAAATAGAATAAAAATGGGGGTAATATTATCTTAAAGTGGGTCTAAAACGAGAAATTTGACAATATACGTATACATACATTTCTTCCTTTTCTTCCTTACCCTTCGTAACAATGTCCAGATGACAAATTTTTAAGTCAAAATGCATATAACTCATGTCTGTCATCACTGAATACTCTCCAAATCATTATTATTTTTGCATATAATTTCAATTTTTCTATCCAGAATATGGGAATCCGATAGTTTTCAGAAATGTTATATTCATAGGCAGTATTATTAATTTCTATGGAAATAGAAATAACAGCGAGAGAAAAAATAATGGAGAAAATGGCTCATCATAAACCCTATCTTTATCTTAATATTACAGAGTTCTTTGTAAAGTTAATATTCAGCAAGAATTTGGGATCATTGTGCTGACAAAATCTATTCTTTTTAGCACAGCATAATAATCTAATTCTAGTAATATGGGAAAGGAACGTTGTACATACTCAAAATTACAGCACTTTAAAAATTTAGCTCAGTTTTCCAACTATTTTAATCTGACATTCTGGACTTTGGGCATGTTATTTTGGTCCTTAACTACTCTATCATGTCTGGTAGGATTAATTTCATTATCAATTTAGATTGACATGTCCCAGCGAATAGTAGTCATTGTTTTCTAATACATTTGATATCTTATGTTCATTGTATTTGACTTTAATATTTTAATGCTTACAGAATGCTAGGTGGAAGTCTGTTGTTACTTTGCTTTGCTCTTGTATAAATGCTCATCCAGAAGTATAGAGACCATCCAGAGGCTAGATGGTCTATTGCATCTTCTTGTTTGTTGCATATCCTGAATTGATACAGTTTTTAGCATCAATAAAAACACTTTAGCATCTGGCTGTAGGCCAGCTGTTCCTAGTCTATAAGACTATGCAAAGGCGTTTGACAAAGTACGCTACAAAGAATTAGAAGAAATGCTAAGCAACCTCGATATATTTTGGAAAGACATTAGTGTAATCAAGAATCTCTACTCGCAACAAATCGCATGCATACGGACAGGAAACGAATTCAGCAGATATACAAAGATAGAAAGGTACGTAAGACAAGGATGTGTCTTTTCACCGGATCTATTCAACTTGTACATCACAGCTATTCTGCGGACTCTAGAAGTTATGGCAGGATTTGTCATCGGAGGCCACAATCTGAACAACGTAAGGCACGCAGATGCTACATTGCTGATAGCAGACACGAAAGGGAAACTGTAAGACCTCCTACAGAAGATAGCTGAAGAAAGTGGAAAGAAACGACTACAAATAAATTACAAGAAAACCGAATGCATAGTCATCAACAAAACGAGCAGCCAAAATGCCGAATACAGTTGGGAGATACTAAAATCAAGCAGGTACAAAAATCTAAATTGCTGGGAATGCTTCTAACATAAGATGGAAATTGAGACACAGAGATCCGAAGGCGAATTGGCATGGCAAAGGACGCATTCCAGCAGCTGAGTAGAGTATTAAGAGACAGGAAAATTTTGCTTGAAATAAAGAAGAGGGTATTTGATTTCTATGTGATGTCAGTTCTTCAGTATGGCAATGAATGCTAGACAACCTCATCAAAGATGAAGGAAAACTTGAAGCAACTGAAATGTGGTTCTACAGAGGGATACTGCGATTATCACGGATCGGGCATGTGAGCAATGATGAGGCTTTGGGAAAGATAGAAACGAAAAGGAAATTAATACTGAGAAAAGACAGCTGAAGTTCCTGGGACATGTAATGACGAAGAAAGGCTTGGAGAATGGGATACTCACCAGACAGAGGGAATGAAAGACAGGGGAAAGCAGCGTGTAGCATACTTGACCGGCCTGAGCAGGTGGATGGCAGTTGCGGTTGGGTGGGGTAAAAAGAAAAAGGGTGCTAAGAGCCACCAGGAATAGGGAGACGTGGAAGGCCATGATCGTCTCAGTCCTGAAAGAACATGGTACATAGAAGAAGAAGAAGAAGAAGAAGAAGAAGAAGAAGAAGAAGAAGAAGAAGTTCATAGTCTTAAATTGTGTTTTATGTTGGATCCAAACCATTATCAGTAACCTGTATTGGTGACTGTGTAAAAGTATTATCTTATTCGCACTTCGTCTGATCTGAAACTTATTGTTTGACACTTTATTTAGTTCTTCGCGCAAAATTAATGGCAGACTCATTTTTTATATTAACTTCTCTTTTTTTTTCTTGGTATATTATGTCTTTGTAACGTCACTACTCAATATCTGTTTTAAGATGATGCCCTTTATCAATTCTATATTACTAGAACAATGTAAATAATATAAAACTTGAAATCAAAATAGAAAAAAGAAACAGAAGTATTCCAGAAAGATGAAAAACAGTTAAGTATACTAATTGTATAGAAAAGCAAACAGGAATATTTCTGAGAAGAGAAAACAACAGAGATATTTAAGGGAAAAGGTAAAATACAGAAAATTCCGGAATAAGAAACCAAACATATATATTGGAGTAAAAAACAATTAATATCTTTATCTTGTTAGTTAGCCATTGAAGTTTTTTTTTTCTGTTTATTCATTTCCCTAAACTTTTTTCACCTGATTGAGTATCATGTGTTAATGCTTTCTAAATCAAATGGTTTTATGTCTGATATACACAGAAGCAGTTAAAATATTTTTTCTTCAGAAAAAATGTTGTTCAATTATTTAAAAATGCTCTCCGGGTTTTTCTCATTACCATAAATGTCATTTTAATGATTACAAGAGTCCGAGTTACTGTTTACGAAAATGAATAACAGACATAGCAACACAAACAGTTGAACTCACAAAAAATAACGTTTATAAGAAGAAGAAATTATTAAAAAAATTCATTTAAAATTACTGTTTTTTATGTTTCGGTGAATAAACTGAAAATAGTAGATACAGATTAGCAGAAGTTCCAAAGAAATGTGTGCTTTCCATAGATATGTAATTTAAAACAGTCTCTACCCAAATTGCCTCCTGTTGCGAATCTTGTGGCGGCACATTTCGAATATAAAAACTGTTTCCTTGCTGAAAAACGGAAACTGTTTCGATTTTTGCGAAGAAACACAATAATTTTGTTTTTTAGTAGAACTTCTTGTAGTAATAAATGATTTCTACACCAATCGCTCCTACCTCCACTGTAATGGAAAGTCACGCATATTACGATAAGATTATTAGAAGTTGAAACTGAGCTTCTGTTCTCATTACACTTCTGAGTCTCAACCAGTTGTTATTAATTACCCTGTTTAAGTAAATAAATTGCCGGGATCTCAAATCAAACATGTGTACCAAGTTTATAGTATTAGGAAATCAGGATGCATTAAAAAGTCTACTGAAATATCTGATTGAACACTCTGGGAGAATGGTAGACTTTGAAAAACAGTAGTTACTCTAATGAATTAGAACATTATCACTATTGGTGGGTGAATAATGAGGCAGAAAGGCATATTTCCGTTTTTCTTAAACACGGGATGGATGTCATTGCCGGCAGTCCGACTTGGAATCACTTGAATAAGTATGCCATATTATTTTGTTTTGCTTTCTTCTCCGTTTTTGCCCACTATTTTTGCTTAATTTTAAAACTTTTCATATCTAACTGTAGGTCTGATTTTATTTTTAGAAAAGTTTTGACTTGACTTTAACTAAGTTAAAACTTAATAAGTCACTTTTTTTTGTTCTCAATTGGAGTAGATAGACTTAACTATCGCCCGGTTCACACCCCACCCTCGTCTACTGAACAAGTGAAGAGGCTCATATCTTGTTTCCTGTTTAGGATGTGGTTCCCGGCTTTTCTATTCTTTTTCTTTTCACCCCAATCTTCTTTCACTTTTTTTTTCTTGTTCTCAATTGGAGTAGATAGACTTAACTATCGCCCGGTTCACACTCCACCCACGTCTATTGAATAGGTGAAGAGGCTCATCCCTTGTTTCCTGTTTAGGATGTGGTTCGCGGCTTTCTTTTTTTCCTATCATTCTACTATTAAGTAGCCCCATGCGCATCAGTGGCGTCACCGCCTTGCTTGGGGTGATATAAAAAAAAAAGTAAATCATTTTCACCATTTATTGTAACATATCACCTGAAGAAGAACAGTATTGTTCTGAAACATGAAAATTTTTGTGTAGTGATATTATGCTTTTATAAACTATTGTAATAACAAAATTACAATATATATATACACACATAATAATTAGGGATGGTTGAATGTAGTTAAACAAAAGCTTTTGTTTAACTACTTTCAACCATGCTTAATTATTATGTGTGTATATATATATTGTAATTTTGTTATTACAATAGTTTATAAAAGCATAATATCGCTACACAAAAATTTTAAATAAAACTTGTTCAATTTTTACTGCCTATATATATATATATTAAGTCCAGCGAGGCTTTTTATATGGTTTAGCACACTGGCCTCCTGCGCAAGCTTTGGGGCTATGGTATCACTGGACACTTGCTTGATCTGATCCAGTCATCCTTATCTAACGACATTATGAATGTAGTCTTGAATGGGCATGCCTCCACATCCTACCACATGAACGTTGGTGTTCCCTTGGGCTCTATTCTAGACCCGACACTCTTTCTGATATTCATAAATGATCTCCCACACATGATCAAATTTGAAGTAGGCACCTATGCAGATGATACCACCATCTACTCCCACATCAGTAAGACATCTGGCAAGGTAGACAAACATAACCTCACTGCTGATCTCGAGAAGGACCTCCACTCAGTGGTGGATTGGGGTAAGAAGTGGCTCATAAACTTCAATGCCTCTAAAACGGAACTTCTATCTGTCAACCATTACAGGCAATCTCTACTGCCACCCATAAGCATAGACCAAGCAAGTCTAACCGAAAGCAATACACTGCGACTCCTTGGCCTTACCCTTTCTTCCGAACTCAAGTGGAATCATTACATTGAATTAATAGCTAAATCCACTGCTAGGAAGGTTGGGTCACTGTGTCAGGCCAGGAAGTTTTTTCCACCTGAATCCATCTTGCACATATACAAATCAACCATTTGACCATGCATGGAATACTGTTATCATATCTGGTCAGGCACCCCTGCTGTTCGTCTCAGTGTTCTTGACAGGCTCCAAAGGAGAATCTGTGATGTGATTGGTCCTGACCTGGCAGCACGACTCCAACCACTTTCGCATCGGCGAGATGTGGCTTCCCTCTGTCTCTTCTATAAATATTTTCATGGCTTCTGCTCTGACAAACTTAGATCACTGGTGCCCCCTCCACAGGCAACCAAACTGGCATCAAGGTTCCACCCTTTTAACATCAACCAAATACAGGTGACAATTCTACTCCAGTAGCTTCTTTTCTTGCGCTTCTCGCCTGTGGAACTCCCTTCCATACACTTGCTTTCCTGACGGGTATAACCTCCAATAATTTAAACGCAAAGTCAATTCCCATCTCTTATCCACTTAACTTCAGCCCTTTTCTACACCATCCCACATATCTTGTTCTTCTCCTTTCTCTCTACTTTTGTAACAGTCTTCACTCCTGTGTTCATATCCTTCTCTTGACCTTTCTCTTTCACCCCCTGTAGCTGGTTCGTCTTTAACACTCTTATGTAGCCCCCTACACATCAGTGGCAGTACCGTCTTGCTTGGAGTGCAATGATTAAAAAAAAATATATATATATATATAATATTAACTATAGCGACAACAATACCAATAGTAAGAGAACTAACTCTACCAAAACTAGTATTAATCAAGCTATACTTTAAATCGTCTTGTATAACTCACCGAGAAGAAACTCAGAAGGAAAATAAGGGGAAGCAAAAAAAGAAACAAACGACATACATGAACAAAAAGTCAAGCACTCGTAAGAAAGAAAAAAACCCCAAGACGAAAACCCCTAACATTAAAGCGCTCAATACGAAAGTAGAGCAAACAAAGACGGAAAATCTGGGCAAGAGCCAACAACCGACTACGGTTTCGCCTAACGGCTTGTCAGCGAAATGGCTCGTGGTCGGTTGTTGGCTCTTGCTTGGATTTTATGTCTATATATATATATATATATATATATATTGTTAATTGATACATTAGAACATGTACAAACTACAAATTACTATAAAATGTACAATTTTATAGTAGTTTGCACATGTTCTAACAAAACAATTAACGATAAACATTCATTGCTCTATTTTTATATTGAGCACTGTTTTAAATTAATGCTTTGGACATTGTAATTATTTTCTTCATTCTTATTCATTTGTGTATATATATATATATATATATATATGATAAAATATAATTTAAGGTAGGCTAGAGGTGATGGTCTGTTTCATGCTTAAAGACAATCATCAAGCTATTATGTTTGAGTTTAAGCATGAAACAGACTGTTACTTCTGGGTGTTGACATCAATGTCGCGTAGTTCACACTCCATCCACGTCTATTGAACAGGTGAAGAGGCTCATCCCTTGTTTCCCGTTTAGGATGTGGTTTCCGGTTTTTCTCTTTTCTCTTTTGCAATCTTTTCACTCTTTTATTTTATTTTATTTTTTTTCAATTGGAGTAGATAGACTAAACTATCACCCGGTTCACACTCCACCCACGTCTGTTGAATAGGTGAAGAGACTCATCCCTTGTTTCCTGTTTAGGATGTGGTTTCCGGTTTTCTCCTTTCCAATCTTTTCACTCTTACGTAGCCCCCTGCGCATCAGTGGCATTTTCGCCTTGCTTGGGGTGATATGATTAAAAAAAAAATATCACATGCAAAAAGTCTGCCCCCTTCAACCGAGAGCCCATAGCTCAGAGGTAGAATCCCCGACTGACGCTAATTCGGTCGGGTTTCAATACTGGGTAAAAAGCAATCAGATGCCTTACCGTACTGATGAGCTGTGATACAGCGAAACAGATCTGTCTGCGGATGACTATATATATATATATAAATATATATTAGTCATCCACATACAATCACAGCTCGTCAGTGTGACTAGACACATCTACTTCCTTCTGGCCGAGATCAAAGCTCGCTACCCATATATATAAAGAGAAAATAAAAGGGAAATAGTTAATATCAATGTGTCTCGATCTATGTTCAACTTTATCAAAACAAGTGTAGAAAATTTATTTAGCCTGTTTTTACACATCGAATAAAATGATATTTTGCAAATTTAAATTTGAAAATAATTTAACAGGTTTTAAACTTTACTGTTTGAAAGAAGAGAAAAATATAAAAGATGCTAAGTGACACAATGTTTCGACCTATTAAACAATTTTGTTTTGTTGATTCTGTTTATAGTTTTGTTTATATAATTATTATTTCATTATTTTACTTACATTCATTTTAATTTGTTTATTTATTTAATTTTAAAAAAGTTGGGTTAATATTGGAAGTGTGATATAAATTATCTTTTTATAACTAATACATTGGATAACGTTTTTAGTAAAAGATCTTATATTTATAAATTCGTTTTTTTGCTTTAATTGTGCAAGATTTGTTTTGGAACATTAAAATTTACAAGCAATTTCTTGCTCCAGTTAACCACTGATTCAAGACCAGTTTCAAGAGCAGCAGCCATGTTTACGTTGTCACCTTTGGCAGATTTTCTGATTTGGCAGATTTTCTGTTGAGACGAAAGGAAATAGTGATGTCATCTGCATAGATGGCTGTTTAGGAACTGATGACATCAGGAAAATCATTGGTGAAGACCTCAAACACCTAGGATTTAGGACAGAGTATTGAGGGACACTCACGTTCGTTTGAAACTATATGTAATCTTGCCTGTTCAAAACTACACTAATTTCACGATTTGATACAAACGGCTGAATTAAATCAAACAATCGTTCAGAAATAACGTAGCGTTGGAGCTTTCACGTAAGGCCAGCATGCTAAATCCTATTAAACACTTTCGATATATTTAGAGCAACAGCTTGGAATTTGCTATTATCAAGAGCCTGGTATACAAATTTAGTGACGATCGTTTAACATATCAGCGGTAGACCTAATCGTGAACGGTGAAATGCTTAAATACTTCAGCATTAGATCCTCGAATACTTTGCCGAAAAATTGTAAGAGACTAATAAAGTTATAGTTAGAGGGGTCAGTGAGTTCACCAAAGTTCTTAAAAACAGGAACAACAGATGAGGATTTTCAACAAGCAGGAAGGCAGGTAGCAGAAAGGCAATAGTTGTAGAGTTTGAAAAGGACTGGAGTAAATTTCTTTAGGACAATGACTGGGATTCCATCACCTCCGCTTTTACTATAGAAGTGTAATTTAGAAATGTTGTCTGAGACAAGAGACAGAGTTTTGCATAAATCACTCAGTTGAATTTCTGTTCTAGGTAGGAAGAGTGTGTGGGTTCTCCAGACGAGTCAATGGGTACCTACACATGGTATAATGGTTAGCAAGTTCCATTCACTATAACTTATTACAACAAAGTAATGATTTCGATTCTCACTGGGTACCCCATACATTCGGCCTTATGCCACATCTAAGCAGCACATAGAAAATCAACTTCAGACGAGTCAAGTGCGGAGTTGGAAGAGAATTTGTGAGGAAAGTATTCAACTAGATGTAGCGGACTGTAATCTCTAAATCTGAACTTGAGAGATGCTATACTTTGTTGCTAACAATAATTTTGCATCATTTAGAACACACTTGCATTAAATACAAGCGGAGACAAAGAGAGTCTAAAGTAAAAAATTATAATTACACTAAATTTTATTGTATTGCAGTGGTAAGAATATTTTCATGAGGGAATTGATGTTGGTTGGCTTTATTTCACTGCCTTTCTGTTTCTTTCTTTTTACTGCCTGAGAAAACCTTCATTGTCTGAAAAAACCGTGGTACTGGAAAAGGTTACTAGTTCTAATATAATAACCCAACAAGCACTAAACTAAATTCTCTACAAAAAACCAATGTAGTGTACCAATTTACATGCTCATTCAGAGATTGCATCTCTGATACTAATAAAAAATCTAGTACATATATTGATTTTACTACAACCACGCTCTCCCGTAGACTTACATGTCATCTTTCTGATCAGAGTACTATTAAACAACATTTCTCTGAAAAACATAAACATGTAGGTAATATCAGACAGATTTTGGTCAACAATACGGTGATCCTTACTCATACACACAGTAAGAGGAACCTGCAGATATTGGAGGCCATGTACATCAACTCTAAACAACCAACACTCAATAAAATCAACTTTAAAACCGGAAATAACATATTACATTGCATTTGACTACATGGTTTTGTTGTCATTTCGCGCTATCACGCGGTGTGACGTCATAAAACCGCATCGCAAATTTAAGAACTGCGTTTATTATTTTTGGTAACTATTGCCGTTGCCAAGCGGAGTTTTATGTCAACACAAAATGATGGTGGATGTTATAATATTTCAGTTTAAACAACCTCTCTGGTGTGTGTGTGTGTGTGTGTGTGTGTGTGTGTGTGTGTGTGTGTGTGTGTGTGTGTGTGGTGGCCCTGGTTAAGAGTCCAACAAAAAAATAAAACAACAACCAAAATATGAAATAACGATATATATATTAAACACAGCAAAATACAAATACATGGAACTCTGTTAGTAGAACAATAAATACGGGATAGGAAGTAATACTATAACTTTGGACTCGCAATGGTCGTACCAGTAGCAGTTTTGACTATCTTTGCCTATCGCTCAGCGTTATGCTGATCTCTCACTTTGAGACCTGCTTATCTGCTCTCCTCTTGTGAGAGGAAGTTGATGTAGTTTTAGGAAGAGTTCAGTCTGCTGAATGGCTGATGCAACCATGACTATATATATATATATATATATATATATATATATATATCTTTTAATTGTAATAAATAAGTACTCAATATCAGGGTGAAGATAGAGCGTTGATAAGTACAAAGAGTTTCCCTCTTTGAAAGAAAAGTTTCATGCCAAACTTTGAAGACACCGTTATGTTTTTCTCACTAATCGTTGTTTCAATTATTACAAATAAGTTTATTCCACTAAATAGGTATCATTTTGTTCTCCAATGTTTTCGCGATTTTGAAGTGATTTTGAAGCATGATTCTATCTACACAGAACTTGGTATCTTTTTGGATGATGAATTAAGCCAGGTAAATTTTACAAGCTTCCATGTAATTGTATTCTGTTATGTGACCTGACTTATTTTTTATCTGTATTTTGATCTTTTATCATCAAAACTGCAGGAACATTCTTGTTCTTCCAGATCAAAATTTTCACTTTCGAACCTTACAAAACACTTGCAAATATTACTCTATAAGTAATTCTGCACAAAAGCTATATGTATACCATTTATGGAGATATTGATACACATCTTATCTACGCCACCATTTCCTTTTACTGTTTGCACAGCGTTATCCCTTTCCGGAAATGAAAGATAATCAAACAAATAAAATGTGTCTCATTTTCTTCCATTTTCACTTTTCACGTAAAAACGATGAAAAATTAAAATGTGGAAATGTCAATTTAAAACAATTAATTCAGTTCTCCGTTTATCAGAATTTGCGGTTTCGAAAACATATTACACACACACGCACGCACGCACACACACACACACACACACACACACACACACACACATATATATATATATGTATATGAGAGAGAGTCAGTGAGTCAGTGTGTGTGTGTGTGTGTGTGTGTCTGTTTGTGTGTGTGTGTCAAATTAAATTGCAAACATTATGTTTGCTTATTTTAATAAAATCCGTTCTTGCTCACGAATAATCATTGTGTATTTTAATTAAAAGGTGTACGAAATGCTATGTAACTTTTACAGTTGATTATATCATCCACTTCTTGTTGTTCTCAAGTACCTTCAATTTCCTTTCTTTTTTTATGAACAATTAGCAAACGTTATGTTTACAATTTATTTAATCTTACATGCCTAAAACAATTTGTTACCTAACCACACACACACACACACACACACACACACACACACACACACATATATATATATATATATATATATATATAGTGTTTAATTGTGATAATATTGTTTTTCAGTCGTTTTACTGATAAAATGTGTTTTTGCCAGCAATTTTTTATTGTAAAGTACTCGATATTGTACTATATATAGAGCCTTAATGAGTACAAAGAGTTTGTCTCTTTGCGAATATGTTCGGCTGGGGTATTTTTCTTTCCTTCTAGAAGTTGAATAGTGTTTAATTGTGATAATGTTTAGCGCTAATATTGTTGTTTTTCAGTGGTTTTACTGATAAAATGTATTTTGGCAAAATAATTAATGAATTACAAAATTAAAATATAAAAGCAAATAGTATAAATACGAAAAAAGTACATAAAAACACCCAATCACGACAAAAAAGAAAAGAAAATAATACATCAGCCAATAAACGAAAAGTGAAGCCCACAAACACAAACATACACCAAAACACCCAATCATGATCCAGAAAAATAAACCGTCACGCGGCAAAACATATAAACACATTAAAACCTGACGAGTGAAAACATCATAACGGTTTACTACTCACGAAACGTGGAAGTCGGCATGAATCTGCTTTTAGATAGATAGATAGATAGATAGATAGATAGATAGATAGATAGATAGATAGATAGATATGTATATTTCAGTTATTTCTGATTCCATTTTCAAAATAGAATTGAATATGAAATTCAATCCCTTAATATAGACTTACCAAAGAAACAAATAGCAATTAAAGTACTTTCTAAAAAAAAAACAAAAAAACCCCACTTCCACTGTTTTTCTGTTATCGAAAGCATTCCTCAATTCTCACCACGTGGAAATTTACATTAATTTATGAAAAAAATAAAAACAGTAAGAAAAATAAACACACTTTCGCCGATGAACGTTTATGAAATACTGGATGTTTAATTTGATAAATTGATTACTTTTGCATTTCCGATGAACAAACAGGATTAGCTATGTTTAAAATATGCATAAGCTAATTGAAAATGGCAGGTAGGGGCGAATGAGTTTTTTTACTTCATCTTTATTATTCATCTGTAGAAGTGTTGCCTGCCGCAGAGTTAGTTACACAAACCATTCTGTAGAACAGTATACTTCATATCTTGAAACCACTGTCATAAATGAGTTAATCGTTAAAAAGAAAAAATAATTTCTATAAGCATGATAACATAAAAATATATCCAAAACGCGATTATAAGATATTCAGTTGAGCAGTGTTGTTTTGCCTGTGTACAAGTTGTAGTTGAAAATAATTTTTGATCATTTCACTAAAAGAGGAAAATGCAAGACAAATATTCTGATCCTACCGACTTACAATATTCTATACAAATTATACTTATGATACGTTTATCAATGATATTTATTTAGAACATGGAAATTCTACTGCTATTTTCATATTTATTACACACCTCTGAAACGAATCTTTAAAACTTAATAGATTTTTTCACATGATGAAAAAATTCACATTTGTTAAATCTTTGGTTGATTTATTGAAACTTTACGTTAAGAAATCGTGTATTATACTTGTTAAAATTCAAAGATTAAACAAATGATTGTCGTAGTTATGTTTAAAGTTAGTGTGTGTTGTTGTTTAGCTTCATATATGTTTTTTCCCTGTTAGGATATTTCCGTAACAAAGAAAATAGGTTAACAGTGAAAATGATTGTTATTACATGTAACTTATGGTATTTAGATTAGACGAATAAGGAAAGGAAGAAATCCAGCGTAAAACAGTAACCAAGAAAAAATTATGCTATAAGTTTACGCCAAAAAGATCTGAACTTTCTATCAGGAACAAAATTAGTAGTAACGTATTTTTAATATGTTCATATTTATTGAAAGAAAAAATTCAGCTTTCAGCTTTCGGCTAGGCAGCGTGATGGGATGAACAAGAACTAATAGACAACACCCTACCGTTATGATTGACTGATGAACAAAACATGTATTCACAGTAAACATTGTGTTGTCGAGGTGGCTTTCAGCGTTTACATGTCGGTTACAAAGATACTTCTGTGACAACACGTTTTTCCTAGTCTTTGAAGCATGTCTTTTACAAATGTAGGACTTCTATTCACGGGTCTTGTAATTACGGATCTGATTTTATGAAAAAAAGATAAAATCCATTGAATAGAAAATTGCGGGGTAAGAAAAAACACTCTTGAGATAGAACCAAATCCAGTGTTTTCAAACAGCGTCTGCCAAAAAATTGTTATAAGTCGTAAATACCCAGTCACTAATCTGCAAGTGCGCACAGCGAAATGCCGGAGGAAAATTTTAACATGTCATACATGAATAGTTAAAAAAAAAGAAATTATCCAATGCGTACATTTTGCTGAAAATATTTGTATTGATATGTTAATTCAGACCATTGTTTTAAAGACAGATTGTCCAACAAGCTTAAAAAAATGTGGCAATTCCACTGGCCATACTTGTAATGTTCATAATTTGTTTTGTTCCTTGTTTGCTTTCTTATAAGTAAATCTTATCGAATTCAGATCCAAATAATATGCAAGAAAATACAAATTTACTCTAAACATGAAGAGACATGTGAAGTATTTTTATGCTTTGTATATCTGTGTCTATATATGGTTTCTCTTTGTCTCTTTCACGTTTCTTACTTCATGCTCTTCCTCTTATTCCCTTTCTTTTTTATGTCTATTTTTTCTAGGGTTTTTTCTTCACTGCATTTTTATTTTCTTGTTTTCTTTCATAATCTAAGTATCATGATCAATTTTAATTCAAATCCATCTGTCAAACTGTCAACTGAAAAAACATCTTAAAATCAATATTTCAAAGGACATTACTCTAATGTAACTTCTATTTACAAAAATCAAATTCAAAATATCTATCTTATATACAAAATTCCCTTAAAATCTTATAACTGAAACCAATGTTTATAGTTGTTAATTTGTAGCGCTAAATGATATATTATATTTCTATGGAATTAAATAACCTTCCTATTAACTTTGTGTTTGCTTAATGAACGCCTAAGTACTTTTTTTAAATCAAGGTCATTTAAACTCATGATACATAACGAAGAACGCAATTTGACAAGGATAAATGTGACAGATTAGTTTATCTGCAAAATTCACCAGCATTTTCCTAAATATAGAATGAATGAAGACATGAGAATATACTATTTACATTATTTGGACAAATATTATTATTATTATTATTATTATTATTATTATTATTATTATTATTATTATGTCATTTTTCATCATATTTCGATTTCTGCTTTGGTCTCACTACCAACCAAGTCTGCGGGGAGACCTAAGGCAGGTAGTGGCGTGTTGTTATGGCTCCATTTCATGTTTTTCTATCTTCCCTATCATCCTCAGCATTACATAGATAAAGTTTTCCTTAGTGTGTGGGCTGTACTTAATAAGACAATTTTTTGTATGTCTCTTAAGCTGGGGTTTCCAGGGATTCTTTCAATGTGTTGTTTTGTTCCATTTTTTATCATTCCAAGTGCACCTACTATCACTGGCACAACTCTTGTTTTCAATTTCCACATTTTTTCTATTTCAATTTCCAGGTCTTTATATTTTGACAGTTTTTCAAATTTATTATTATTATTATTATTATTATTATTATTATTATTATTATTATTATTATTATTATTATATCATTTTTCATCATATTTCGATTTCTGCTTTGGTCTCACTACCAACCAAGTCTGCGGGGAGACCTAAGGCAGGTAGTGGCGTGTTGTTATGGCTCCATTTCATGTTTTTCTATCTTCCCTATCATCTCCAGCATTACATAGATAAAGTTTTCCTTAGTGTGTGGGCTGTACTTAATAAGACAATTTTTTGTATATCTCTTAAGCTGGGGTTTCCAGGGATTCTTTCAATGTGTTGTTTTGTTCCATTTTTTATCATTCCAAGTGCACCTACTATCACTGGCACAACTCTTGTTTTCAATTTCCACATTTTTTTCTATTTCAATTTCCAGGTCTTTATATTTTGACAGTTTTTCAAATTCCTTGATTGCTATGTTACAATCCGCTGGACAAGCCATATCAATTAATAGACAAGTTTTCTCCTTCTAGTTTTTAACAATAATGTCTGGCCTGTTTGCTTCAATTTTTCTGTCTGTGTAGATGGTGTAATCTCATAGAATGGTTACATCTTCTATTTCTGTAACCGGTGCTGGGTGATGTTCATACCCGTGTTTGCCTACAGCTTTTCCATAATGTTTGCATATTGCCCAATGTAAATATTGCCCAACTCTATCGTGGCAATTTTTATATTCATTTGGGGCAAACACAGAACAGCCTGAGATTAGGTGGTCTAATGTTTCTTGGTGTTTATCACAAAACCTGCATTTTGGATCCATATTATTATGCATAATATTTGCCTGAAAGTTTCTAGTGAAAAGACTTTGGTCTTGTGCTGCAAGAATAAATCCTTCAGTTTCAGACTTTAATCCAGATGCACGTAACCATCGATGAGTATTAACTTTGTCAACATTGGATTTATTGGCACGTTCTGGATATTGGCCATGCAGAGGTTTGTCTTGCCAGCGCTGTTTCATCTGTTCAAGAGCTTTATCTTTGGCTTTCATTTTCATATTCTTTGCCGCAATAGCCGGCTCTTGGCTTCCGTTCTGCTTTTCTACAGAATCTACTAACTGTAAATCTTGTTTGAATTTACTGCCTTCTTTATTATTATTATTATTATTATTATTATTATTATTATTATTATTATTATGATTATTATTATAGACAAATAGTGAAGGCATGAGAATATCTATCAAACATCATTTTTGTGGTCATGTTTTCCATGTTTAATAATAGAAAATATCATCCAATGTGTATAAAATAATTTGGTAAAGATGATGTTGGTAGTATAATTTCACTCAAGTAGTTTTATTCCTTAAACACCAATTTTCTTCTTGACCCTTTCTGTTCTTATCACATTTTTCATGGACGCGCTGTTGTTTTAAAAACTTATTAAAATTCATTTTTCACTTTGCAGAAAGTGTCCATATTTACAAATACAACTCGAGCTTCAATTTTAATACAAAGAATAGTCGTAGAAGTTTGTGTAGCAAGAGTATTGTAAGTCATGAGCGCTTTCCTACATTGAAAATGTACATTCGAATTTATTTATTCTTGTTTTGAACATGAAGCTAGCGTTATATATCCTAGTGGTATATAAATTGGTGATCGTCTTGGCATCAACGGTGAACAATTAACTCGATTTATATTAAAATAGACAATTGTATTTTATTCGCTTGCTTCGGTGACGTAGTGTGGAATAGAGGATTGTTGGAACGATAGCACGCGCGCGTACGAGAGACAGTTGGCTTATATGTCCGTCTTCTCTTCTCAATTCAATCCAATTTTCTCTCCATCTCTCCGCAGATCTTTGCCTTTTCTATCTATATATAGGCCGAATCTCGTTTGGACACATCATCGTCCATCCACATATTGTTTATTATTCTCGATGTTAATATTCTCTGACCATGATTACGCTGTCCATCAAAAAACCCCAAACTTCCCTAATGCAAAACTGACTCTGTATTCTTTATTTTCCAAAACAATATCTATCTAAATGTAAATAAACCCTTGTTTTTTATATTCCTCGATTTTTAAAACAGCACTTTCGTTTGTCACTCAGTGTTTGCATTCCTGACTTTTCAAAACAATATTAATTTTCTTTTTAATTTTGCTAACTTTGCATTATAAAATACACTCCAAGGCAAAATTACACACAAGGTCAGATAATATATCTTGTGTATAAATCCATGTATAAACAACCGTTGCCTGATATTCTGAGATTAAGTATTTTCAGTTATCTATATATTATAAAGACTACTACATTCATATTTGATGTTTTTAACAAAACCTTTTGGTCAATATATTTTCCAACTTTCCCGCGTGTATTTGCTTTCTGTAAAGTTTAGATATCCTTTTATCGGTTAAACAAAGATCGCTAAACAGTTTCGAAAATAATTCTTTGGTTGAATTATGAATTTTTTCTAAAACTACCGTCAAACAAAACTGGAAGCAAAATAAAGTTCCCGAAAATAAATAAATCATTAAGTTCAGCATAGGCCGCTTTGTATTATATTGTATCTTGTTACTCATGGTGGCGTTGATGTTTGCGAATAGTTTTCTCCAAGAAACAAAGCTAAACTAGCAACAAAAAAAAAAATCAATTCAATTACACAATATTTTCTTCACAAAATCCATGGTATACGTACCAATTTATGAAGCGTGAAATCGTTCTTCCACAGAAAGTCTTGAGACTTCTTTGAGCTTTGGGAAACCAATCTTAATCCCTCGATCCTCTGCTCTGTTTTCTTCTGGTTACCTTACCTTCTTAAGGTCCCCATTGTCCATATCCATGGTCTGGGAGTTTACGTCAGCGATCACTTCCGCCTCACTAGGGTGATTTCTTTTGTCTCTCCTGACCATTTATACATGTGTCCCCGTCTTTCACTTCCAAAATCAGTTAGCTATCTTTTCATTCTCTGCCGCTTTCCATCATCTTTTGATTGTTTCTTGCTAGACACTATCTCTGACAAAATATTTTTTCCACCCGTTTGCTAACATATTTGTATTCGGTGACTTTAATGCCCACGATGCCAATTGACTAAAAAACTTTTATCCTGCTGGCATCTTTACCATGAATTTTATAGTCACTCAGTCTTTTACAAAAGTCGTGGATTTCCCCACACGCTTTCCCTGTATCCCTATAGTACACACTTCTCTGCTAAGTCTCAGCTTCACTTATATCTCTGACTCCTGTCAAGCAATTCAACTTTCTTCTCTTGGAAAGACTGATCATGCTGTGGTTCCGTTAACATCTGTTTGCACCCCAAATCCCTCCCAAAAATCTCCTACCAACAGAATTTCTTACTGCTATCAAAGAGTAAACAGGGATTCGTTACGCAGTTTTCTGTGTGACGTCCCTTGGAAAAAAAAGTGTTTAGCCTCCCCGTTGGGGACTGAGCCTCTGACGTCTTCTCGATGCCAGCTTTTCGTATAGCAGCCCGCAAGTTTAGCACCAAAGACTACTAGCGACTCTTCAAAAATGTGATTAAACAGCAAACCCTCATTCCTTAACCCTAACCCTAACTCTTTTTTTTAGGTTCTCACAGCCACAGCGGAATAGGCCGAATGCTTTGTTACCAAATTCTCTTCAAACTTTATTCGTCTGGAATATTCTCCCCCCACTTTCCACCTAGAACTGAGCCTCAACTGAGGGACTTATACATAACCCTCTATCTGATCTCTAACATAATTTCAAAGCTTGACAACCATTTAGCGGGGGAGCTAACAGAATCCCGGTCATTGTCATGAAAAAATGTCCACTAAAATCTCATCTGTCCTCTCCAAACTCAATAACTACTGCTTCCTGCTTTCCTGCCTGATGAAATACCCGCTCTGGAGTTCCTGTATTTAATAACCCCGGAGAACATTCAGACTCATAATCACCCTGTTCACCTCCTACTGATTTTTGGCAAAATGTTCGAGGCCATTATCAATGCTGAAGTAATTCAACAGCTCACAGCCCATAATCTATTCTCTGACATAGAGTACGGCCTCAGCTTCGCCAGGTCTACCGCTGATATGCTTATGACCATGACCGAATACATATACCAGGGTCTCGATAAGAACGGTAAAGCTAGAGCTGTTACCCTGGATTTGTCTAGCACGCTGACCTTCTGCGCAAGTTACAAGGTCATGGTATAGCTGGATGCTTGTTTCATCTAATCCAAGCGTTCCTATCAAATCACGTAATGGCGTTCTTATTAAATGGGCATTCTTCTAAATCATATTATACGAACGCGAATGTCCCCTAGGTTTTTTCTCGCCTGAATCCATCTTACGCATTTACAAATCAAACATGCGCCCATGCATTGAATACTGTTGTCATATCTGACCAAGCCCTCCGGTTATTCATCTCGAGGTTCTTGACACGTTCCAGGGGGGAATCTGGAAAATAATCAATCACTTTCATACCGATGAGGTGTAGCTTTCGTCAATTTCTTCTACATATATTTTCACGGCTTCTGCTTCAACGAACTTAGCTCCCTGGTGCCCTCTCAAAACGATTTTATTCGAGAAACTATACTGACAACAAGGTTTCAGCCTTTTGCAGTCAGAACAACAAAATGAACCTGCCACTTCTACTCAACAGCTTCTTTTTTGCACTACCAACCTGGAGAACTCTCTTCCGTATACATGTTTTCCCTGACAGCTTCAAGAGTTTAAATGCAACGTCAAATGCCATCTCTTATCTCCTTGACTACCATCTTTCTCCTATTCTTTTTCCCGATACCCACTGTATCTTGTTATTTTCCCTTTTCACTTTACTCTCACTTAACTCTCTTCATACAAGTATTCTCATCCTTCTTTTACCCATTCTTTGACACTCCCTACAACCTGTTCCTCTTTCTCTTCACCCTCATCTTATGTAACCTTTCGTTTTCCTCTTATGTACCCACCTGCGTACCAGTGGCAATACTGCCTTGCTTGGGGTAAAACGATTATTAAAAAACACCCCACCAGAATCCTGGCAGAAAATGGGTACAGAAAGTACACATAAATAGAAAAAACTGTTAGACAACGATGTTTTCTCAGCGGACTTATTCAACATTTACAGCAAGGTGATCCTAATAAAACTAGGAGTTTTACCTAGATTCGTTATTGGTAGAGTCAGTTCTAACAACATAAGATATGTATATGACATAGTGTTCATAGCAGACGCAGAAAAGAAACTGTATTGGTTTTCAACAAGAGGACAGAACAAGAGGTGAAGATCAAGTTGGATATTCTGCAGAAGAATACTGATAATTATTTGGACTGAATATGTGAGTAACGAGTAAGTTTTAATGAACATGGAATAAATGGACGCTTTTACTTAGAATCAAAAATGGACAGATGGAACTTCTTTGGACGCATAATAATGAAACAGGGTTTGGAAAATCTAATACTCAAGAGACATACTGAATGCAGAAGAGAGAGAAAGAGAGAGGAAGAAAGAGGAAAATGAGTAGCTTTTCTAACGAGCCTGAGCAAATAGATGACAGGAGAATTGATTGGGAGGCATAATGAAAATAAAAATGTTTATAACAGCTGTAAAGAAAAGGAATTATAATCGACTACCTCATGAATGATTATAACACATTAGAATACTTCCGAGGTGTTTCCTGGTGGAAATGGTATGAATGAGATGAGTGAAAATATTAGCGTTTGCCGGCTCTGTAAACGTGTGCTGAACAACAGAAAATCCTATATACGTCCCTTAATCAGTTAGTTTGAGGTCCGCACGACATCTATGGACAAGACAGAGTGCTTTGCTCGCAGATTTTCATCCAAGTCTATATTTGAGTCGCCTGGCGTATCTGCACCCAATTTGCCTCTTAGAACTGAGGCACAACAGAGATATTCACATAATCCCCTCTCTGGTATCTGATAATTTCAAAACTTGACCTCCATAAGGCGAGCGGAGGTGACGGAATCCAGGTTATTGTCCTGAAGAAATGTGCCCTTGAACTCTCCTCTGTCCTCTTCAAACTCAATAATTAATGTCTCTCTTCTTCCTGTTTTCCTGCCTGCTAGAAGTCATCTTCTGTAATTTCTGTATTTAAATACTCAAGGTAACTCTCGGACCTATCCGATTATCACCCATCAGCCTCCTATGAATTTTCGGGAAAGTTCTTGCGGCTATTATCAATGCTGAAATAGTTCAACTGCCCATAAAGTATTCTCAAACAGACAGTATGTCTTCCGCTTTACCAGGTCTACTGCCGATATGCTAACGGTCATCACCGAGTACATATGCTAGTGTCTAATGGCGCAGTAATACGAATGACATCCATGGCGTTGAATTAAGGATGTACATCTATCGTGCATAATTAGAAATACATCTTTGGTGTGTATGTTGAGAAATTCGGACATCACTTGCGATGATTTTAAGGCATGATTAGAATTCTATCTATGACATGTATCTTCGAAGTTAGACCAGGACACTACCGGCGTCATGATTAGTCGTATGATCAGAATTGCATTTAAAATGTACATACGAAAGGTAATAATTTAAAAGTTTTCTACGTCCTATTCATATGGGGATAACTGAACTTGCAGATTCAACATTGAGATTAAGAGAATTATCAACAGGGCATTTATAGCGTGTAGCAAAATGTTTAATGGGAAATATACCTACGGCTTGTATGAAGTGAGGGATAATCGGAAATACCGTCATAGTTTATAGTTGGACAGGAGAACAAGAATTTTAATATACGACGTGAATAGAAAAGTTAATCAATGGCGTTTTGCCGAGAGGCATAATCAGATTGGCCTTCGTGGCGTGTCGCGGAGTTTTATATTCAGGGCATCCATGCTGTGGAGTAAAGGGGATAATTAGAAGAAAATCTATATCTAGTGGGAGGATAATCAAAATTGCCTATATGATGTGTAGCTTAAGGGGATAATCAGGACCTCTGTAAAGTATCACTAAAGTGGATAATCAGATATGCATCTCTGACTTGTAGCTTCTGTGTCTAATCATAAGAGAATGGTGTGTAACTGAAAGGATTACCAAAAGTTGCAGATATGATGTTTAGCTTACAGGGTAATCACTAACGCATATTTCAAGCAATAAAATGATATAGATAATTTATTTGAACAGTAAACTGTGATAATAAACGTGTTCATGTAAAGAATAAAACTAATCTGGTTGATGGTTGAGATAGTTTGGTATTTTCTAACTATGCCTGTGTTATGAATTTGATCCTGGTTTAAAATCGGGAGTGATTTTCATAGACCAACGCTTTCCCTGCTTGGAAAATTTGGACAGCACATCTTTTCCGCGTGTTATCTTCTATTTGACTTAAATTTAGTAAATGTTAAGAATAGAACTTTATAGAAAACGAATTTTATTTAAGTCAATTGTAGTTTCTCCAGGAGATCTGATTATCTCCCCAAAATCATAATGTTTCATTTCAAAAAGCTATATCAGTCGATATATTGAATGATTCAAAATTGAAAGCAATCAGGTATTATTGTTAGCATTATTATTATTATTATGTCATTTTCATCATACTTCGATGTCTGCTATGGTTACATTATCTACCAAGTTTGACCTAAAGTAGGTAGTTGTGTGTTGTTACGGCAATATTTCATTTGTTATTCTTTATATCATAACGTCACTAGCATTACATAGACAAAGTTCTTCTTAGTGCGTGAGCTGTACTTATCAAGAAAATTTTTTGTATAACTCTTAAGTTGTGATTTCCAGGGATTCTTCAATGTGTTGTTTTTTTTTCTTCTTTTTTTATCATTCCAAGGGCATATATTAACACTGGTACTCTTCTTGTTTTCAATTCACACATTTCTATTTCAATTTTTAGATATTTATACTTTGATAGATTTTCAAATTCCTTGGTTGCCATGTTACAGTTCGCACGGCAAGATATATCAATTATTATTATGTCATTTTCATACTGGACTTTTTATTTCTATTTGTATTTTTCATGTTTTTCCCACGAGTGACGCACGGGTCCAAAAGTCCACCCAAAGTTGCCCGGCACGTTGGGTAAGTTGCCCGGCACGTTGGGTATTATTATTATTATGTCATTTTTCATCATATTTCGATTTCTGCATTGGTCTCACTACCAACCAAGTCTGCGGGGAGACCTAAGGCAGGTAGTGGCGTGTTGTTATGACTCCATTTCATGTTTTTCTATCTTCCCTATAATCCCCAGCATTACATAGATAACGTTTTCCTTAGTGTGTGGGCTGTACTTAATAATACAATTTTTTGTATATCTCTTAAGCTGGGGTTTCCAGGGATTCTTTCAATGTGTTGTTTTGTTCCATTTTTTATCATTCCAAGTGCACCTACTATCACTGGCACAACTCTTGTTTTCAATTTCCACATTTTTTCTATTTCAATTTCCAGGTCTTTATATTTTGACAGTTTTTCAAATTCCTTGATTGCTATGTTACAATCCGCTGGACAAGCCATATCAATTAATAGACAAGTTTTCTCCTTCTGGTTTTTAACAATAATGTCTGGCCTGTTTGCTTCAATTTTTCTGTCTGTGTAGATGGTGTAATCCCATAGAATGGTTACATCTTCTATTTCTGTAACCGGTGCTGGATGATGTTCATACCAGTGTTTGTTTACAGCTTTTCCATAATGTTTGCACATTGCCCAATGTAAATATTGCCCAACTCTATCGTGGCGATTTTTATATTCGTTTGGGGCAAGCACAGAACAGCCTGAGATTAGGTGGTCTATTGTTTCTTGGTGTTTATCACAAAACCTGCATTTTGGATCCATATTATTATGCATAATATTTGCCTGAAAGTTTCTAGTGAAAAGACTTTGGTCTTGTGCTGCAAGTATAAATCCTTCAGTTTCAGACTTTAATCCAGATGCACGTAACCATCGATGAGTATTAACTTTGTCAACATTGGATTTATTGGCACGTACTGGATATTGGCCATGCAGAGGTTTGTCTTGCCAGCGCTGTTTCATCTTTTCAATAGCTTTATCTTTGGCTTTCATTTTCATATTTTTTGCCGCAATAGTTGGTTCTTGGCTACTGTTTTGCTTTTCTACAGAATCTACTAACTGTAAATCTTGTTTGTATTTACTGCCTTCTTTTATTATTGAATATTTTTTCTTTCTTTCTTCATGTTGCCTTACTAATTGTATCATCCAATCCTTTGTTGTTTCTATGTATGTTAGTAAGCCAATAGTTGTTGTCTTGTATGACAATTCCAGCTGAATAAGACCTCTTCCACCTTCTTTACGGGGTATGTATAGACGGTCTACATCAGCCTTTCGGTGATGCATCTTATGCTTAGAAAGAAGCTTTCTTATTTTAGCATCCATTCGCCTGATGTCGTTTAGAGTACAGTTTAAGATGTTAAAGCTATATTGGATAACTGGGATTGCAAGGCTATTAATGGCCATAACTCTGTTCTGTGAATTTAATTCAGTTTTTAATATCATTCGTAGCCTTCTATAGTACTCTTTACGCACTATTTCTTTCATTTTTTATGGTGAATGTTTTCGCTCTCATTTACACCTAGGTATTTATAAGCTTCTTCTGGTTTCAATTCTTTTATTGTTACAGCAGGGTCTAAGCTAATTGAGGATGTTTCTTGTATTGATCCACGTAAAACTGTAGCTTTAGCACATTTATTCAAATTAAATTTCATTCCAATGTCTTCGCTGTAGCATTTTACAGTTTGCAGAAGACCTTCCAGCTCATTATCATTCTTAGCATATAACTTTAAGTCATCCATGTAAAATAGATGGCTTATTTTCTTTTGGCCTATTTTATAACCACATTCTGTCTTATTAAGTTGACTGGTTAGTGCTATTAATGATATGCAGAATTATTATTATTATTTTTATGTCATTTTTCATCATATTTCGATTTCTGCTTTGGTCTCACTACCAACCAAGTCTGCGGGGAGACCTAAGGCAGGTAGTGGCATGTTGTTATGGCTCCATTTCATGTTTTTCTATCTTCCCTATCATCTCCAGCATTACATAGATAAAGTTTTCCTTAGTGTGTGGGCTGTACTTAATAAGACAATTTTTTGTATATCTCTTAAGCTGGGGTTTCCAGGGATTCTTTCAATGTGTTGTTTTGTTCCATTTTTTATCATTCCAAGTGCACCTACTATCACTGGCACAACTCTTGTTTTCAATTTCCACATTTTTTCCTATTTCAATTTCCAGGTCTTTATATTTTGACAGTTTTTCAAATTCCTTGATTGCTATGTTACAATCCGCTGGACAAGCCATATCAATTAATAGACAAGTTTTCTCCTTCTGGTTTTTAACAATAATGTCTGGCCTGTTTGCTTCAATTTTTCTGTCTGTGTAGATGGTGTAATCCCATAGAATGGTTACATCTTCTATTTCTGTAACCGGTGCTGGGTGATGTTCATACCAGTGTTTGCCTACAGGTTTTCCATAATGTTTGCATATTGCCCAATGTAAATATTGCCCAACTCTATCGTGGCGATTTTTATATTCATTTGGGGCAAGCACAGAACAGCCTGAGATTAGGTGGTCTATTGTTTCTTGGTGTTTATCACAAAACCTGCATTTTGGATCCATATTATTATTATTATTATTATTATTATTATTATTATTATTATTATTATTATTGCCTTTGGTTTCCGTCATATACAGATTTCACATTTCCTTCTGAGTCACCATCGGAGATCTATGGTCAGAGAAATCTTCATTAAATTTTCCACTGATCATTTCATAAGAAAAACACGAAAAAAAAAACAAACTTAAGATCAAATACATTTTACATAAATAAAGCTGTTCATAATATGTTATCTGTAATTGTGACTATGATTTTTGTATTTCTTTAAAGCTTTGGATATCATGAATGTCCTGAATGACTTCATTAAATACTTTTCCAATCAATACGAGGCATTCAAATACAACTGGAATTATTTATGTCTTCATGTACTACATCTCTGTTAGATTTCAACTTTAAGATCCTTGGATTTTGATAGTTTTTTAAAGACCTTCAAAGGTGCATTACAATCTGCATGAACTGACATGTCAATAAGAAAGCACCTTCTCTTTTTGTAGCTTTTGATCGTGATGTATAGGCGATTAGATATGATTTTCCTGTCTGTGTGCATTGCAAAGTCCCATAAAATTATAACAGGTCTTATTTCTGTAACCGGGTCTGGGTGATATTCATACCAGTTGCTTGCAATCTCCTTCCCATAAAAGTTGCATTTATTGCCAGTGCAAATATTGGCCCATTCTATCATTCAGAGTTTTATATTCATTGGACTCTAACATTGTGCAACCTGATACAAGATGAACAATTGCATCCGGATATTCATCACAGAATCTACATTTTGGATTAACACAATTTTTCAGTACTTGTGCATGGTGATTTCTATTTAACAAGTATTCTGTTCGGTTTCAGCCTTTAGCTCTGCACTGCGTAATTACTAATGGGTACGGGGTTTGTCTACGTTAATTTGTCTTGTACAGGCAGAATATTGAAGACGCTTATCTTACCAGCGTTTTTGCTTTTGTTTTCTTTTTGAGATTATTTGTCTCTTCAGTAGATGTATTACAGTTTAGTTGCGTTTCTTCACCCATTTGAAATTCCATTTTTGAATTTGTTGGTTTCATTTATCACTGAATAAAAGTTTCTTTTATTTCTTTCATGTTCTTTGGCACAGATCATCATCCAGTTTTCTGTAGTTTCCAGGTGTCTTTGAATACCGATTGTTGCAGTTTTTGAATACAGTTCTAGTTGAACTGATTCTCTGTTCATTCGATCGACACACATACAGACAATCAACATCAGTCTTACGATGATGCATGTGGTGTCAATGGAGAAGCTTTTTCGTTTTTACATCCATTTGATTAATGTCGCATAGGATACAGTTAAGGATGTTGAAACTGTATTGCACCATGTGGACAGCAAAAGTGTTTATTGTTGATATTCTGTTTTGCGAATTCTCTTCTTACATTCTCCTTCATTTGGTTATACTGTATTCCATCTCTTTTGTTGACTCGTTTAGGCTTTTTTACTCTAGTTCTCTAATCTTTATGGCAAAATCTAGATCTATTATAAATGCTTCTGCAATTCTTCCTTTATTGAATGTCATTTTTGCATATTTATCTGATCCGAAATACTTACCAATGTCACGACTGAAACATCTTACTCTATTGAGAACACTCTTCATCTGTTATCTTAGTGAAAGAATTTTATACCATCCACATAGAATAAGTGATTAAACACCTTAAAAAATGTATCCATAGTTATTACTGTCTAATTTATGAGTTAGGAGGATTAAGAACAGATGTAATAGAAGGACTGACAGGGAGTTTCCTCGTCGGATATTCAAACAAGTGGAAGTGGCAGTGCCTTTGATGTGATTTAGATATAATATTGTTTTTCACAGTTCCACTATCATTGAAGAGACTTTCCACATTTCCAAAGCTTTAAAGATTCAAAAGTGTGGCATATTATCAAAGGCTTTATAGCAAACTACACAAGATGTGTTGAGATTTTTATGCAACTTTCAAGGAGGAATATATTTATCAATAATTGATATTTACAACTATATAATCTCTTGACATCCTTTCTGTTCCAGAGTAAGAATCTTGTTTTCATTAAGAAAAGAGTAAGTACATTTCATCAGGTCATACTTGATCAATTTATAATGGTCGACAGACATACTTCTGGGCCTATAATTTTTTATGAACTAATGACATGATAGAGGTAAAATTTAGGTACCTTATCATTTCCTGGAAATTCCTTTTTTGTGGATTTTATTATTATCATTATTTTTATGATTATTATTTTTATTATTATTGTTGTTGTTGTTATTATTATTATTATATCTATAAATACAGCAAATTCTACTGGAGACTGAAGCAAATTCAGTGAACTGAAGTGGCATATTCTCATCACGATTCGAGAACTGTTCCAAGTATATGAGCAGTCCAATGTACGCCCCGTTTTGAGATTGACTCTAATCTTCTCCAGTTTGTTCAGGAGTTCAGAAATTCAGAAAGTATGCTGACTGGAGCACCCACAAAAATAAGGAATAACTTCCACACTTTTCAAAACTGTTTGTTCTTAATCTACACGCATAGGGAAAAGCAGAATTGAATATTTATATTGTGTTTGTAATGAGAGGCGAATGAAAACAACGGGAAGTTGATGACTACAAGAATAGGTATTAGACAACTTGCAAAAGCTTAAAAATAATAAGTTATGACAATTGTTATCAGTGAAGAAATCTCGCGCAGTAATAATAAAAATATCCTACTAATCAGTCAGTTACCAATGTCCATGGCATTTCTAGAACAGTAGATAGAAAAAAATCTTCAAAATTAATCTCTCCTTTTGACTGCTCAAAAATCGGAATGATTTTCCTCATATTAATTGCGTTCATGCTTTTTCTCGTTATAACTGAAACGTTTAAGTTAATTTGCAACTGATTAACAACAGCATCACACGTAAATTCTAAATGCCAGATTTAAGTTAGTGCAAATCTATAAAAAAAAAGAACATTGACCAATAATATATCTGAAGACATTTCTTGCGAAAAATTCCGAGAAATTGCAAACTCATCAGGCAACAATTTATGTCAGCCTCATTTTCCTCTACAACACTCACTTGCACGTGAGATAAAAGCTGAAGTAATTTATCTATACAATCATTTAACACACCGTATGTCTTGCTGCAATTAGTCTTCCAAGATAAAGTCAATAATTATTTCATATTTTGTCACGGACACTGAAGCCGATTCTTAATGATACCAGCTTATAATGAGAACCGCATGCAAAGAAAAACACTTTCAAATCGTTGAAGAATAAACTATAGATTTTGAGCAAAGCTTTTCACATAATTTCATCCTGCTATTTTTTCTTTTAACACGAATTTATTGTATGCATAAATATTTATTTTTCTGCTTGAATTCCTTTATTTCCAAAAGAAATTAATAAAATATTCTACGCAATGCACCTGTAAAAAATTTACATCTTATTTCTATGTGGATGTGCATGTAAGGTAACGGCTGTAGTCACAGAAAATGAAATAGGTGTGCTGAGGTCAAACTCTGATCAAGTTTGTTTCATTTAATTCTCATTATGGCATTCGGAAAAGTAAGCAGTGTTCAATTTCTTCAGCAACCAGTGTTCACTTGCTCCAGCAGCTACTGTACTACTAAATAATTCGCAGAATTCAAAATCGTCCTGTAAAGGGCAGGACTCAGATTATCCCACTTCTGCTACAGCTGAAGTTCATGTTGTGGCTATAAAATGTTATTACGAGACTAGTGATCGTGTAATTTCTGTTGTAGTTTGTTAATTAAAACACGATATATATATATATATATATATATATATATATATATATATATATATATATATTAGGTACTTCCACTAAATATCTAAAAAACAGCATAGTATGAAAAAAAATGCTCAAAACTTAATAAAAACGAACTTTTTCCATTAAATATTTATGTTATTATTAAGAGGAAAAATCAAAGAAGTTTTTAATTGTTAAAAAAATGAATCCTTTCTAACACGTTCAAAATTTTTGTAACAATCTTCTTTTGATTTTAGTTAGTGGGTAACAAAATCGGTTACGAGAGTTTACAATGGAAAATATAATATTACATAATTCATTACTTTAAAAATTCTTACAAAATGAAACAATTGTTAGATTTTAATTAAAATTTCAGGAATTATTCACAAATGAATTAAATTATTTTGGAAAGTATTATTTTTTTTAAATATTTTGGTAAAATATATATATATATATATATCTAAGCCCCGCTTCATGTAAATTCATGAAATTTCAAGAAATTAAACTTTGTAACTAAAATTGGTTTACAACTCCCACTAATAAAATTTAAAAAATGCAATAAACTATGACATTATTTAATTAAATAAGCTTTTAATTAATTTAATAAATAATATAAATTAAGGACATTATAGACTGAAGAAGTTTTTCTTTCGATAAATAAAGAAATTTTAAAAGAATTGATTTCATATTTTATTATAATAATTTATAAAGATTTAAAAACCCTTTCAAATATTTCCAATTCATAGACTTATAGACCTTAGGTTATTAAATTATTAAGTTATTAAGTGAAGCCTATATTTAGAAATAAAAAAGTGAAATGTTCAATACAAACCATTAAGCCATCGTATTTTTAAAATATGTTTTTTTTACTTGAATAATTACATTTTAATAGAATACTGACAACAAACTTGAATAAGGAATTCATACTAGTATTATCCATGTATCTTGTTGCTCAACTTTCTTAACAATTTAAATATTACGGGACATAAATTTTGCAAATGACTTAATTATAAGCATTTAAACTTCAACTGATGGACGTAGATTAATTCATTCTTGCATGTTTATGTGACTGTACGATTAAAATAAAAAAACAATATCGTAACATGAATTGTTGAAAAAACACACTTACTGAGCTTTTCTGTATCAAATCTGCCGTAAATTTTATTTAAATACCTGAATATATTTTATTTAAACGATGTAATCTGCTGAAAGCATATATATATATATATATATATATATATATATATATATATATATATAGGAACAACTTATTCGATCGAGCCTTGTTCGATTTAAGAAAGTTGGGCTGTTCCTAAAGCAAAAGATGTTGATGAAAAGAAGAAAAATTAGGATGCTTGATGCATGCATTACTAATCACATTCAACAATTTGTCGTCCCAGAATTGCAGAATATCGTGGAGTAGGAAATCTAAAGTTAAGAAAGAAAACATTACAAATAAGATAAAAAATAATAAAAGCCTGAAAAAAAAGGAATTAAATAAATCTTGTGGGTAAAATGTTTCAGAAAAAATACAACAGCGCGTGTGATTATCTCCTGTTTACTTAAAGCACAAAACACTTTTCATGGCAGTTTGATGGAAAGAATGCCAACAGCATTTGGACTTTTTGTATTTTGTTCTTTAAACAGTATCTTCTCGTGCAAGTTCGTTAATTAAAGCCATTGTTGATGCGTCAACTGGGCATTTTGGATCTCATCATTATTGATGAGTCGTCGTCATTCGTTCATTTCTATTTAGCATTTTCTATTTATGCGGAGAATATAATAATAACAATACAAATATTACTACTACTACTACTACTACAAATAATAATAATAATAATAATAATAATAATAATAATAATAATAATAATAATAACAAATATTAATATATTTGATAATAATGAAAATTATTGTTTTTCTTACTGTTGTTGTTGCTGTTGCTAGTGCTTGTCACAGGCTCTAATAAGTAGAGAGACTTTTACAGTTCAAGACTCTGATCCATGAACTGGAATGTAATTGATTGAATAAAAGAAGTGAGCATTACTCGTTATGATTTTTGCATCACATAACTTCATCAGTGCAAAACTAAGATCACTGATAGCGGCTAAACTTTAATTTTGGCGCACTTTTCCATAATAATTATAGTAATGAAGGCTTCAAATTTGATATTACTTGGCACCTTAAATTCTACCCTGTCTTTCACTCGTTCAATTTGGCATCTGTACAACTTTCGAACAGAAACTGAATTGGGTGGTTGACGAGAAATTGAGTAAATACAATATTAAGTGTAGACATCATTGATTGAGTCTAACATTCCTGTCTTATTTAACCAGTGAACATCTCTAAATTTCCAGCATAATTATAATCCATACCACCATAAATAATTTGTGATAGATTTTAATACTAAGTAGAATCACCGGTAGCATTTTTGTTTGATGAATTGTCACATTTCTGAGTTCATCAAATTAATTTCGTGTAGAACTAGCTGTATTTTGTAGGTGTGCCTCTCTTATCTTTCATTAAAGAAGAAAACTATTATTTCATGTTAAAACTATTTCTTATGCTCGATAAGAAGAGGTACATTTTAGTAAGGTCAATAATGTAAGATTGAAAAAAAAAGCACATGGTACATTTTTGTAAGCAATGATAGAAATAAAATTCCCGACAGAAAAGCTGAACACAACTTCAAAAACACATCCACTGATTTATAAAGTTACACAAACATGTAAATGACTCATGTATGAGATGAAAAATCGAACTGAAACATGAAGTATCATTTTCGTTTTGTTTTTTATTTGAATGTTAAATGCTTTGCAGAATCTGTTGGTTTTGCCTCATAGCAAATATAATTCCCCTGTAAAGACAAGGGTTCAACGCTTCCATCTTATCCAAAACTTACCGCGCTGAATTTGACATCTTGCTGGACACACCATAGTGTTACTAACGTCTTTTATACACTCCCAGTATTGTTTTCCTTTGAAAAATATGGCAAACATGTATCTTCTTGTACATCAAAATAGCAGGAAATAAATTTGATAGGTTGTTTTCAAATACCGCACCAGAATTTAACACTGAAATTTCCCAACTCAACCATATGTGTTACTTTGATTTGATTGATGATCATCAAAATTACATCAGTTTTTCTTCTTCATGTGCCGTGTCTTTTCAGAACTTAGGTGATCATGGACTTCCACTTGGTTCTGTTGCTCTGATTTTTTTCTCTTGGTATAACTTCTAAGCCCCACTCCGCCATCCATTTGCACAGACCTAATAAGTAAGTCTCGCGCTGTTTTCCCCTGTCTCTCCTTCTCTTTATCCGACCTGAGAGTATTAAATTCTCCAGTCCCACCTTTCTCATTACATGTCCTAGGAACTTCATTTGTCTCTTCCTGTATGAGTTTTCCTCTTGTTTGCATCCTTTCTAACACCTAGTACTCCGTCCATGGCATCCTTCTGTAAAACTACATTTCAGTTGCTCAAGCTTTTCCTTCATCTTCGATGAGATTGTTCAGCATTGACTTCCATATAGGAGGGCAGATATCACATAGCATTCCGGCACTCCTTTTTGTAGTTTCTAATGAGAATTTTCTGTCTTTCAGTATTCTGGTTTGAAGTATTAAAAAATACCTTCTTGAAGATTTTGTAAAAGTATATAACAATTTCATTATAGATTGTTTTTAAGTGGAAAATAAATTAAATGGAATTTAAAATATTATTTTAAAAATTTTCAAAATGTGTTCAAGAGTGAATTTAAGGAAAACATTATTTGTCCTTTTATATGTATTTGGAGTCTAAGAGTGTTTCTGTTTGTTAATAACTCGATCCATAGTCATCAGCATTCTGATCTTGCATTGTTCTTTCTCTCGCTATTTTTATTCTTTTTTACCTATTTAACTTACTCAATTAAAGTAATTAATCTTGTTAGTTTTCGTACTTATTTGAGTAGTTTACATCTTCAAGTGGTATTCATGCACAGTTCATTTCGAATCTTATTCAAAATTTATGATGCTAAGTTCTAATGTTTAGTAGTTGAGATTATATTTCCAAATTGTGCAATGTAATCTGCAACCGCTTCATATTCTTGTAGTTCATATTACATCAACAAATAGATATCATTCAAGAGACAGAGACTCATTAGAATGTTGTCTTTATTTGGACTGTTCTTGATCAGTGAAGTAAACAACCAACCAAGAGTAAACAACCCAGAGTGCATGGTGAGGAATACAGGATTTTTGTTTAATGCTTGCATTATGCGTATACAATTTAGCCACTGTTATAATAAAAACTGTTGCATATATATATATATATATATATATATATATATATATATATATATATATATATATATATATATATATATATATATATATATATAAGGAAGAGTGCTCAATACAAAGTAGAAATTAATATTGTAATTTTGTTATTACAATGGTTTACAAAATTATTATATCATTATACAAAAAATTTCGTGTTTCAGAACAATATTGCTCTTTTTCAGGTGATATTTTAAAAATATATTGTGTAAATCATTTATTTAGAAAATATTAGATGCAATCATGGTTATTTAGAAAATTAAAAAGTGATGTTTGGAGGAAATTAAATAATATGATTGTAGGTGTGTCAATATTGGTCAATCAAAAGTAAGAATTAGGTATAAATATGGAGTATAAAATTTGGGTCGTGAAAGCGAACAATGTCTGAAATTTCAAAAGATGACACTGCTTAAATTTTTCTGGGTAACATACATACTAGAGACGTACAATATTTAATTGAGTAGACAATAATTTTTAACAGCAGGTTGGATTTTATTTTTTTTATTTGACCCTATATTTCCTCATCTGTTAAAGTGACTGGATTGTTTAGGTTAAAATTAAAATTAAGTAACTATAGTATACTAAGGTATATTGGAAAAGGGTATATATATATATATATATATATATATATATATATATATATATATTATGTAAACCAAATAAGTATCGTGTGGGTCCAGTGGCTGCATGTTTATTCTTTAACAATGCTTTATTTTATTTTTTGCAATAATTATGTCATAGGGCAGTGAAGTATACATATACATATATATATATATTTCTTTTTTAATCATATCACCCCAAGCAAGGCGGTAACGCCACTGATATGCTGGGGGGATAGATAAGAGTGAGAAGATTAGAAAAGAGAAAACCGGAAACCGCATCCTAAACAGGAAACAAGGGATGAGCCTCTTCACCTGTTCAATAGATGTGGGCGGAGTGTGAACCGGGCGATAGTTTAGTCTATCTACTCCAATTGAAAAAAAAAACAAAGTGAGAAGATTAGAAAAGAAAAAATCGGAAACCGCATCCTAAACAGGAAAAAAGGGATGATCCTCTTCACCTGTTCAATAATGTGGGTGGAGTGTGAACCGGGCGATATATATATATATATATATATATATATATATATATATATATATATATACGCGTGGCTCTTCAGAAATGAATTAAGTTCTTTCGGTGACTGGAGTGTGTATACACTGCTTATATACAACACGTTAAAATTTTCCTTCTCTGATTCCATGCGCCTATGGCTTAGGGAGGTAGCGACTCCGACTGACACCAAATCTGTCGAGTTTCGATCCCGGCCAGAAGCAAGTGGATGTGTCTAGACACACTGATGAGCTGTGATACGTCGAAACAGGATTGTATGCGGATGACTAATATATATATATATACACACACGCAAGCGTTGTCATTCCAAAAACACTTAAAAAAATGAAAAAATAAGGACAAAACCATAGCCGTTAATATCGTGGCTAAGGAACGCAACATAGGAAACCTACGCATTAAAGAGTCCCTAATGATATCTAAACTACATCCGACAATTAACAGTCGCCAAGAATTAAACCTAGATTACATAACAGTATAGACAACACCAAGACGCACACAACATGCACTTAACACGACAACAAAGGTCACAGAAACACGCAGTCAGTAACAATAACCACACACACACTTCTTCCTCCCTTATAACAAACCGTTAACCAGGCTACTGCACACACTCACACACACACACACACAGATAAACAAGTTAGGGAGATTTAATTACAATACTGCACATAGCCTTTACAAACAAAAAAAATAGTTACAATAACCACGCTAACACATCTCTCCCTCCCCTTGCTGTAGTAGCAGAGGTGCCCATAACAAAGCACGTACTAGGACAGAACACACACACACACACACACACACACACACACACACACACACACACACACACACACACACACATAAAAGTAGATTCAATTACAGCACACACAACGAGCAAACACCACCAGATAAATCAAACAGATAAGAGAACAGCCAAGTAACTGATATCCTTTGACCCGGTCAAAGTCACATCAACTCCTAGATCCTACGAACTGATTCCATCAGACCAATGAAAACCCCAGCTTGAATACACACACATACACACTCACTCACACACACACACACGCACACACGCTCTCTCTCTCTCACACACACACACCATATGATCATAAAAAACAACTAGAACACACATAGATACATACTCGCATACGCACACACACGCACACGTACATACACGCACACACGTACAGCAGCAGTGGATAAAGCCAGCCATTCATAGATGGACAGCTAAAAGCACGGACAGTCTGAGGTTTTTGTCGGCCATTCTGATGATGAGGTTATAGTCTCGAAATATTAATAAACAGGTCATGCAAACACCTCCCGACCTTCCTTTATTTCATTCAACGCATTGTGACAGCCTTCAAGACATAACACACACACACACACACACACACACACACGCGCGCACACGCACACGCACACATACATATATATATATATATATATATATATATGTATATATATATATTATCCTACGTCTATGGCACGCCTCGGAGTTTCATGCGTTCTGCAATCATCAGGTATATTTCAAACTGACTGTTTAACAGGTTTAATAGAACATATTAAACCGTCAGTTTGTAATATTCATCTGATGATTGCATAAAGCATGAAACTGTATATATATGTAATATGCACCTGATGGTTTCATACCGCATGAAACTCTCTATATATATTAATAAATATACATACAATCCTACGTCTATGCCATGACTCGGTGTTTTATGCGTTATGCACTCATCAGGTGCAGGGATATTTCAAACTGACTGTTTAATAGGTTTAGTAGAACCTATTAAACCGTCAGTTTGTAATATGAACCTGATGATTGCATAAAGCATGAACCTCCGAGTCATGCCATAGACGTAGGATTATATGTGTATTTATTAATACAGTTCTGTTAATACATTGAGCACTGTTTTATTAACACCTGAATAATAATACTATACCTATGTACACCCTCATCATATGTATATTTATTAATTTATGTTATATATATATATATATATATATATATGTGTGTGTGTGTGTGTGTGTGTGTGTGTGTGTGTGGTGTTGAACTGTGATAGTATTTGGTACCAGGTTTTGCTTTTCCAGTAGTTTTATTGATAAAAGTTACTTTGACAAGCAAGTTTTTTTTATCGAAAAGTGCTCGATATCGGAGTGGAGATAAAGCGTTGATAGTTTTAGTGTAACGAATTTATCACATTAACTGAGCAACACTTTTTACATTATTCGGACTATTGTTCTCAACTTTGTTGCAATTTGTATGATGTTTTGAGCGTTGTACGCTCCGTGCTTCTTCATGTATTAAGAATTTAGAACCGAACCCTTTATTACGAAGACTGGGATACATCATTCTCATTCCTTGTGCGAAGCCTCTTTTAGTAGTCATGGGTTATCTCCCAATAGCCAGACTCTCTAAGATACTTGTTCACCACTTCTGTAACTCACAACACTTTAGGGCAAGTCACTGGAACTAACCAACGTCTGTATCCACTGGGCCATGTATCCTTGAACCCAACAACTGAATTTCTGGAACTTATTAACCTAATGTTTAATAGTTTTCTCTAGTATTTGTTTATGTTAATGTTTTTCTCTAGTATTCTTTACCAGATTTCATATTGCAGTTTCTGATGTTAATGGTTTTCCCTCATTTTTTTACCAGAGCTCATATTGCAATCATTGACACTAATGATTATCTCTGGCACTCCGTTACTGGTTCCCATATTGTAATCATCACTATGCTTAGTCGGCATAGGAGATTTTTGTAGCCTAGCATACGTGCTGATTCTTTAAATGTAAGTAGTTTTCAGTGGCATTCTTTATCTATTATTTCACCTTCATGCCATAGGCGGTGGCGATCACATTTCTTCCTCCATATTTGGTCAGCTACACATGATTTTTCTATCTCCCCTCGTGTAACGGCCTTGCGATGTTCTCCTGTTTTTTTTTAATTTCTTTCCACAGCTACATGGAATGGCGTACACACAGTCCTTAGTCAGCGTCTTGAGAGGCTGCTCTGATCAACAGTTGAATAATATCGGGGTTCCTGTATCGGGCGTCCCTTCATGAACCTCCGGTGGGCAACCCCAAGGCTACATTACGCAGCAGGCTGCGCCAGTCTCCATTCCTCACATGCTGCAAATAGTAACCAACTGATTCTGCCCTAGTCCTCTCTCCTCAACCAAAACACCATGAAAAAGAACTTAACAAAAGACCAAAATCAAACCAGCTACTCGGAAAACGCCCAAACCTCTCTGTGTCTCTTTCACTAACATACGCGGTATCCGCACTAACTTTTATGGCGTAGAAGCATTCCTCCAAACTAACTACCTGATATCTTAGCCCTATGTGAAACTAACCTTGACCCGTCTATCCCCTCCTCTGAGTTCTATGTTTCTGGTTACCTTCCCCTCCTCAGGAAGGACTCCAACGTCCATATGCATGGGCTTGGTGTATATGTCAGTGAACACCTCCCCCTAGCTAGAGTAACATCTCTCGAATCCTAGACCAGTCTTTCATGTGCTTCCGTCTCTCACTTTAGCTCTGTTAGCTATCTCTTCTTCTTCTACCGCTCCCCCTCCTCCACTAACTGTTCCGTGCTTGACAGCATCTCTGACAATATCGACAAGGCCATCTCTTCGCACCCATCTGCCCATATTTTCGTGTTTGGCGACTTTAACGCCCACCACACTTAGTGGCTGGAAAACTCTGTAACCGACCCTGCTGGTGTCCACACCTTTAATTTTTCGATCTCCCAATCCCTTACGCAAGTGGTGGACTTCCCCACGCGTTTTTCCAATAGCCCTAACGGAAGGGACTAGACCCCTGCTTCACTTCTACCCCACATTCTTGCTCCACCAGACAGCTCTACCCTCTCGGAAATTCTGACCACGTCGTAGTTTCTGTCAACATCTCGTTCCACTCCACCCCTACGCAAGAAACCCAGACTAACAGAATATCCTACTGCTATCAAAGAGCAGACTGGGATTCGTTCCGTGACTTCCTCTGCGACGTCCCTTGGAACAATGTTTTTAGTCTTCCCATCGAAGAATGTGCATCAGAGGTCTCCTCCTGGGTTAAGGCTGGCATCGATGCATTCATCCCTGCCAGGAAATTTCAGCTTAAATCCCATTCGTCTCCCTGGTTCACGCCCGCTTGCTCGGCCGCCATTGCCCACCGGAATCACTTCTTCCGGCTTTATCGTAGCCACGTATCGGACCAAAATAGGCGCCTTTTCGCCTCAGCTCGTAATAAGTGTAAAAAGACACTTAACGAAGCTAAGATGCTGTTTGCTGCCAGGATGAAGCAGCGTATAGCATCGGTACCAAAGACTACTGGCGCTTCTGCAAACGCGTGCTTAGCAAGAGTAAGTCCTCAATACCCCTACTAATAAACGAGTTTGAGGTCCTCACCTCCTCAGCGGACAAGGATGAATGCTTTGCCCACAGATTCTCGACCAATTCGACTCTGGATTCATCTGGAATCCATACACCCGATTTCCCATCTAGAACTGAGGCCCAATTGAATGACGTCCACATCACGCCCTCGCTGATTTCTAGCATAATCTCAAAACTGCACCCTCACAAAGCGAGTGGTGGGGATGGAATCCCAGTCATAGTTTTAAAGAATTGTGCCCCTGAACTCTCCTCTATCCTTTCTAAGCTCTACAACCTCTGCCTACCTTCCTCCTGCTTTCCTGTCTGTTGGAAGTCTTCTTCTGTGGTTCCAATATTCAAGAACACTGGTGAACCATCGGACACCGCAAATTACCTCCCCATCAGCCTTGTTCCGATCTTCGGCAAAGTGTTCGAAGCCATTATCAATGCCGAGGTCGTTCAGCATCTCACAGACCACGGGCTCCTCTCGGACAAACAGTATGGCTTCCGCTTCACCGGGTCCACTGCTGACATGCTAACGACCATCACCGAGCACATATACCAGGCTCTCGACAAGAATGGTGAAGCCCGAACCGTCGCCTTGGATATCTCTAAAGCATTCGACAGAGTATGGCATGCCGGAAACTGCGAAGCTATGGCATAACTGGACTTTTGTTGAACTTAATCCGGTCATTCCTCTCTAACCGCACACTGAAGGTGGTATTAAACGGACATGCCACCCAGAACTACCCTACAAACGCTGGTGTACCCCAAGGCGCTATCTATCCTAGGTCCTACACTCTTTCTAATCTATATCAATGATCTCCCCGATACCATAAGATCACAAGTAGGCATGTACGCCAATGATACCACAGTATCACACTAACTCACACCCACTCTCTCCAACTCTCTCCCTATGTACATCCTAAGTCGTCTATCACCCTCCTTCTGACATTTCCTATAGCCAATCTCTCTATATAACTCCCTGAGTTCTAGTGGCAGTGGAATGCCTTGCTTGGGGTGACACGATTAAAAAAAAATGTTCTTCATTGTTGGGGGTCTCATTCAAGAGAGGTACCTGTGAAGTGTAGAACCACTTCTGAAGATCGTCCTGATGTTATTATTTTCAGATTCTTTGTATTTTCTCTCAAAACTCCTTTACATAGGATAGACAGACCGAGGCTGTTTTCTGAGAGTTGTTGTTCTCATGCAACCTCCCTTCCATGTTCGTTGCATTTGTTAATAAAGACAATAGACCGAATAATGTAAATAGTTTAAATACTACCTATAATGACTTCAATCGTCGAGGCTGTTTTTCTGATGTTAAACCCCGAATCCCATTTCTATTTAGAAAGAACCTGTTTTTTAGATTGACTTTTTATTGGTTTCACCTTTTTATTACTACGTTGGTGTATTTGACCACTTAAGGGTTTACTTTTTTCTAGGCCATGGTATTTGTGTGTTTGTGTACATTTCTGTTTGTGGAGTTTTTGTGTGTATTTTTCGTTTGATATTTATATTATTCTCTACTTTTTTCGTGACTAAGTATTGGTATATTTATATTGTTATTTTTATTTATTGTTATTTGTATAGCAGTGCATATATTTTTTCGCCTATCTGCATTTTCCTTTTATCGCGTTTCTTTTATTTAACATAGTATTTTGGTTTTTAAAGATGAATATTGTTACTTTTTTGTAGGAATAATTTACCGTTTTTGCTATTGCTTCTGTGGCAGTACTTTTTCTTACTATTTCCAATTTGATTTTGGTGGTAATATTATTTTCTTTCTTGTTCCATACATATATTGATAACGTTGTTTTATTTTTTCTGTATTGAGTGATGTTTTTGTGATTATCGAATCTTTCTTTAAAAGGTTGTTTCTATTACTTCTATGAAAAAACTTTTTCTTTGTGCTGGTATCATTAGCTTTGTATATTAAGTTGTTGGTTTGGCAATTATTATTAAGTAAACACTTGTATTCTTTTGGCAATCACATTTATTCGTATTGTGCAATTGATGTCTGTTATTGTGGTTGTTTTTATTAAGTAATTTCTTGGTGTTTGTTAGATTTGTTTGGTTAATATTTTCTCCGTGTTTTCCGTACAGCTGTATCTGATTTTGACGGTGTTTTTGTTAATGATTTTAATAGCTTGTTGTGTTTGTATTTTGTTGTGTTGTATTTTGTTTTTATTATGTCCAAAAGTATTTTCTTATTTTTGTTTTTATATTATTGTTGTAGAGGTGAAATAAACCAGATTATGTTTTTTTCTATTGCTTACGTTTGGTTTATCTAACATTAAAAAGAAATCCACACCTGAACTATAAAAATAATAATAAATACAATGAGAAATAAAATCAACCGGTCACAAGCGAGACCGTTCCCAGAAAATATCAAATTCACCAAGCTCCTTATAAATAAGAATGAGAACAATCACTCAACAGCAGAAACACCTAGCCATGACGATTGAAGACATCATAACGGAAAGTTTGAAGTCAGCATGATCCTCCTCAAAATGACAAATTTTTAAACTAAGACTATATATATATATATATATATATAAAACAGAAAGATCTGGAAATTTACAGATTCGGAGATTTAGGAAGGATATTAACAACCGACATATTTTATATGTTTAGACATTATTTTAATAGATACTCGTATTTGATTAGATACTCTGTTTTAATTAAATAGTATATATATATATATATATATATATATATATTGTAAATCTCCGGAGCTTTCCGTAACATTGTCTGTTTACTTTTGCTTACATTAAGATAGGCTTCCAGAGCAGAGATAAATGTTACGAGGAATCGGAAATTAGTATTTGGAAAGCTTGATTCGGCTTCACTTGGACTGTAATATCTTTTGTAGTCGAGTGGTCTAAGACGTGTCAGATCCATGTGTTGTTAGGGGTCGCAGTTTCGAGTCCTGCCGAATGACACATACTTTTTAACAAAAGTTCCCAAAAATATTCATCCCGGTAGTTATATATATGAATATACTGTTTAATTAAAAACAGTGTATGTTCTCAAATACAGGTATCTATTAAAAATAATGTTCTAACACACACACACACGCACACACACACACATACACACACATACATACATACATACATACATATATATATATATATATATATATATATATATTTTTTTTTCTGACATGCGCAGACCAAGGATGAAACTCCACTTGGACGTCTTGGAGTCTCTGTCAATTTACAAAGTCCTGTTCTGTGCAGCATGATATTGGGCTCTTAATGTATCTTATTGTATCTGATTCAAATTAGAACTTTTCGGTGAAACCACCACCCAACATAGGTAATCCAATTTTTTTATTCATCTCTCATTGTTAAAAATTATCTTAACAACTTCTCATTTTTTATCTGCCGACGATTCTTATTCTGACGATGTGTCGGCCGGAAAGCTCCTAAAATAACAAAATCCTCTCTCTCTCTCTTTATTTCTCTCTCTCTCTCTCTCTCTCTTTTTTTCTTTTAAAGCAACATACTTTTGTATCTATTTTAATAATAAAAGATGATATTATTTAAATTAATTAAATTTTGGTGTTGTACGTAAAAGAACTTCTTCAAATACTTTCGGAATCGTTATGACCACCACGTTATTAAACTACTCAACAACTACTCGACTAAAGTGAAAAGTACGGTTCCTTTCGTATATGACTGAAATGTTGAAGTACTGTTCCCAAAACTTTGTCATACCTGGGAAAATCTTTCGACGTATCTCGAAGAAGGTAAAGTGTCGGAACACGTATAATGTGGAACGAGCTTTCCTTCGTGATGAAATAGTTTACTTTACTGAGCTGCTCACTACAATAAGAGTTCACTATCATGCTGTATGGGGTGAAGTCTGGCACACACTTTCTCTTTTCGATAAATTTTGATTCTCTAAGTATCTCTCCGATGGCGATATTTATTTGGATAGCAGAGCTAAAGCTAATAATTCAGCCTATTTGAATTACCTTATTAAAAAAAAGATTTGGCTCGTATGTGGCCACTGACAAACAGTAATTTATCAAATTATTGTTTGTCTAAGTCGGAAAAATGTCTCGTGGTTTGGAATTTTGTATTCCCCCTAGTAAGATTGATAAAATAGAGGTTTTCAGCAATTTCGAAATGCTCTTCAAACAATTAACTGAACATTTGCCAAATTTTGTCTCAAGGCACGTCTGAGAGACTTGGCATACAGGTTTTCAATGCCTCTATCAATTCCTTTGGTTTCCTTTGGCAGAGGGAACATCATTTAATGGCTAAATAACTAAAAGGAAATATCGATACTTACATTACGATGCCTGATATAGGTGCAGGTGAGGTAATATGTAATATGCTATCGTTTAGTAATATTTGTTCACGACTATGTGAACAAAATACTAAACGATAGCAGTAAGTTTCGCAAAATTGGTGATATTGCTTGAGATGATACGGCAAAAATGAGACCTGTATGCAAAAGAGACTCTTAGAGATTCATAAAAGTAAATTCTTCCTGAAAGAGATTTATGATAGTATCCGCCCAAGTATGTATAAGTTGCCGAAAATACATAAAAATGAAGTTGCACTACGGCCTATTCTGTCTATGGTAGGTTCTGCCCAACATAATCTTACCAACAGTTCTGAATTTTTATTCACAATATTGTGTGATGATTCATTTTGGTTTGCAAACTTTATGCGCAAACTTAAGCCAAATTCTAAACCAAATATTTTTGTTTCATTTGTTGTTTCTGTGGATGAGACAGTAGAGGTTTGTGCAGACGGAGAGCGTCTTCATTGAGTTGATGGAGATGGCTACGAAGTCTGTCTTCTTCAGCTTCAATTATGATATATATCAACATATTGATGGGGTAGCGATGGGTAGTCCTTTGGGTCATTTATTACCTAATATTTTTGTGGGTTATTATGAGAGATCATTATTTGATAGAATAGATTAGCCCTATTACTTTCAACATGTAGATGATACTTTTAGTTCATTTTCCACTTTGAATAAAGCGAAAAATTTTTCTCCCGGCTTAACAATCTCCGTCCATATTTGGAATACACAATGGAAATAAAGGAGAATTATCAACATCCCTTCCTGGATGTACTGGTTGAAAGCCACATTTTCTGGGTTATATTTAACATGGGACTCTCTTGCTTCTAGATCCAGGAAAATCAAGCTTATTAGGACCCTTACCCATCGTGCATTGATGGTATACTCAGATTGTAAATATGACGCCGCATTAAAGAAGATTACACGACTTTTAATAATTAATGGGTACCCCAAAAATGTTTTAGCGGCAGTCATTAAACAAAAGATCTATAAGTATAATGAGATTAGGAAATTTGACCCTCTAAAGTGTCCTGTTTATTTGAGACTCCCGTGGATAAGTCCCGAGTGTCAAATATTTGCTGACAGAATTGGTTGTTCCATCAAGCGGTGTTTAAGTGCTGTTACCGTTATTATAAATAGTTTCAGGACGAAAACTGCTTTTCCACCTCCACGTAAAGTTGTCTTGCCTGCCAACCAACAAAGTTTACTTGTGTATTAATATAAGTGTCGGTGTGAGACTACGTGGGCAGGAATATTCAAGTGTTGGAGTTAAGGAGCGCTCAGCACGTGCCAGGTAGAGTTCGCACACATGAGCCAATTACATTTGAGCAGATGCAGACTCATAAATCAGCTATCGACGAGAACCTATTAAATTCTGTGGCATGCAGGACCATTATTCGACGGATTTTTGTATCTATTTTAATAATAAAAGATGATCCTATCTAAATTAATTGTATTTTGGTGTGATATGAAAAAGAACTTGTTCATAGATGGATAGATAGATAGATCTTTTCTTTGACTCTCTATAAGTGCAAGATTTTGTCCAAGAGACCTTACAGTACAAACATCCTCTCTTGTCGGAAACATGGTCTCTTGTGCGTAACAGCATTCGTGGTTGTATTGATACCGATTGTTACAACATTATTCTAGCTCAATATGAAGAGTATGAATGGAAAAACATTGAAATTTTGAATAATTATTTTGAATTATATCAGTTGACATCCATTTTTTTTTGCTTCTGTTTGTTATCTTTTGTGTTAGTGTTGGGAGAAATTTAATACTTGTTTGTGAAATTTTATAACCTTTTTTAATAGAGTGCTTTTTTCTGGGCTTAGTATTTTTGCAATATTGTTTTAATTAAAAATTAAAAATTTTATTATTGAAAAATAGTAAAAATATATACACACCTTTTAACAAGCAACCCCATAGTCAATTTGCTTAGCAAAACAGCACTTTAAAACCTCAAGTTGTATAGTCGGTTACTTAATGTAATGAGTTAATTTATGCATTTGTTTTCCTCATTCTCTAGTTATTCCTTGCTTGAAGCACATAATGCCATCAAGTATTCTCGAACAGGCTGTATATTTTACTAACCAGACTATCAAAAATGAAAAGATCAAAGCGAAGATAAAATTATGCTGCCAATTTGACTCTATTTACAACGCTTACAATCAGGCCAAGTTTAATGTTCTTAGCATCAGTGATTCCTGAAATAAAATAAAAAAAAACTTCATTACTTTGTTGTCTGCTTTACAAAATATGCAGCGATCAAAAACTCCACACAGTGAGAGCAGTGTCTGAGAGCAACATATGGATTGATCAAAAGGGTTCTAAAATATTTTTTTCGACTGTAACCTCTCCATTTCTATCTCTTTCTACCGAATGATTTATTTGCCAAATACGATTTAAAAGACCAATTAGCAAGTGCTTTTATTTGTTAAATTCAATTTGAAAGACCTATAATTGGTTTGTAAATTGTGGGTATTTGGTGAGTATTTTATCTTCTCTAAGAGGCATATACAGTTGGTAGTTCTTTGTTGTGCTATGTTTGTTATATTGTATTTCACTGTTATATACATGATTACTTATATATGTCATCTGATAAGAGGGTAATACGGCTATGTTTTACTTCAGGTTCATTATTTCAGATATGGTTTGCAAATTATCCACCATAGCTAAATTTCCCCAAGGGTTCCAAATGAGGACTATTCACATTTTATTCTAACATTTCTAAAAATACCATATCTACTCTGCTAACATTTTCTCTCGATGCGCATTTATATCTACCGGACTGTTAGTATTGAAAATTCTATTTGTTGGTTGTCAGAATATTTATAAAGATGTTTTAGCATTTAAATGGCAAAACCTACCTATAAAACTACTTCGAAAATAAAAACAATCCTTACACGGTTTGTCATGAGTGGGAAAATCAGACAAAATTTAACACTGAAATGGCATTCAATCTTTATCTAAAGTTGAAGTTAGAGAAAAAAATCCTGCCAGAAGAAGTCGTTATACACTGCAACATGCTGTTGAAATTTTCTTCTACAGATAGTTTTACTGGTTTTATCCTAAGGTATCACGTCAAAGCATCCATTAATTAGGAAATGCTCTTCAACCAAATCAAAAAATGCCATTAAGTTTTATTTGATTTACTGATTTATTTTTTTAAAAAGTCATCCAGTAATGAATCAAAATAAAACTAATGGGAAATCTGTTAACCTGGATTGCTATTGTCAAGTAATGAAATCAAGAATCAAGTCAAAATGATTTTGTAAAGAATAAAATTATAACGTTTGCCTCTCAATAGTAATAACTTTATCAAATTTATCCCGATTCTATTTATTTAAGACATTCTTTTTCCTGATTCATATTTTTTTGTTAAAAAAAATACTAAAATGCCATTTATTTTACTAATATTTAGAGTAGAAAGCAAATACTAAAGCTATTTCTAGTCAATTATATTTTACTGATTCTAACTGATACAGAATAACAACTTTTATTGTTTGACTTCATTTTTAATAATGTTTTATTTTTTATTCGGATTAAAGGGTAACTTATCAATTTTATTAAATTCACTTGTTTTTCTTTCAAAAATTACTTCTGAAACTAAGAAAGTTTAATTATTTGTTTGACGAGTGTTTAATTTCCCTGTAATAGTCAATGATCTGAAAATGTATCTTCGATAGATTCTTCAGTTTCCAATCAAGTACCAAATAGAAGTTTGGCAGTTTAGATAATCAGTCATTGTAATTTATGTCACTGTGTCAGAGGGAAAGAGTTAAATAAATTGATGTGTTAAGTGCTCTTGAATATTCTCACCAATAACAATCAGTAATTTGCCAAGAAGTGAATACGCTTAATTGACTAACGAGAGACTGTCAACGAGGGAAAGCGAGTTACTGTGTTCTCTAAATTTTTTTTCGATAATCTTATCTTAGATGACGTTACTTAGATGTGACTTCACGGAAAGGCGTAGAATCAGCGTGATTGAAATAAAAAATCAAGACAAATTCCACCTTACAAAGGAGGTTTCTTCAGTATCTCGTATGTTTTATGCTATAATATTCATATATGTCAAATCAGTAACAAATGAAAGCTATGGATTAAATTTATGGATGCTTTCTTTAATGAATGTGCTAAGTTCAAATTCAAGCCTGTGTGATAGCATTGAGTTTATAAAAATAGTGATTGAAAGTTTGTGCGCCAGTCATCCCCGTCCGTAATATCTTTATAAAACATTAGAATTTAAAGTCATGATTTTTAATCTGCATTTAGGTGTCGTTGGTAAACAAAAAATCTTAACTATATCTCCGATATCTGCTTCTTTTTTAATGCAGTAGAAAAATGGTCCTTCATAAGCATCAATACAATAAACAATTGCGGCAATAAAACATCCATAATTTAAAAATAATTTGGGAAAATGTTTTCAGTAATTTTTAATAGTTTTCTTTTTCATACTTCTTTTAATTAAAAAAAAATGATATAGTTACTCTTTTAACAGAAATTTTAAAACATTATATCGCCAATAATGTAAAAGAACATTTTAAATATCTTCGTCTTATTTTATATTCTTTTAGATTCGAAATATTATATTATGTTTTGAAAGATATTTTATTGAACATTTCAAAAAAAAAAAAAATTCTGTCGCACACTGGGAAGCAAAGACGCCATAGAAATAAAACAATTACTCCAGCAAGTTTTTCGGCTTCATTGCGACGACCTACTGCTATCTAATTTATTCGAATCTAAGCTGATACTTTGCAGGATATTGATTTAAATCGGGCTATTTTCTTTGATTTACAAGCTTTCATTTGGCTTAATTATTTGTTCCTTGGATCTATTTTGTTTAACTGTCGTCGCGCTGAACAGACATCATGGAGTGACAAAGGTTTTATTATTTATCAAGCTGTATTTAATGAGATTTGAAAATGATCGAGAATATTGTGACTAACAAAAGCATTATCACTAACAGTAAAAGAAGTAATAATAAAAATTTAAATACTATTTGCTTATCATGCATACGTGTAGACATTCAACTCATACTTTTGCTTAGTATATTTATTCTCGATCGACATGCAGCGTTTTTATTTGTTTCAGAATATATTATACATAAAACGTGATACAGTATATTTAATAACTATTTTTAGTACAATGAAATGAAATAAAAGGAAGACACTTTCAGATGATTCCAGGTATAGATAAGAATTGTAAAGCTCGGGGTGTTGCCTTGTGTATCAAAGATGTTTGACAAGTTTTAGTATGCTGGTTCTCTTCACAAATTGAAAAGTTATAACGTCTTTTCGGATTTTTAACTTATTCAAAATTTAATTAAACTCGTGAAATGAAAGTTGTCACGAATGTCTACTCTTCTACATTTTTGGAATTAGTGCAGGTGTTTTGCAGGGCTCTTCTTTTTTCTTAATTTTCATCAACAATATTCGACCGGATTCTGCACACTGGTTTACACACAAAAACGTTATGATATTTCTAGATGACTGCTATAACTAATTCTGTCTTTCTGATCTAATCGCGAAATGTAATTTACCCTGAACTCTTCTCGATCTTTCTGCAGTAGTGCAAATGTCACCCAGTGCCCTATACTTGAACCTCCGATGTTTCTAATTTTCATTTATTATCTTTAGGTTTTAAATCAGTATCTATGCTGATTATACAACCATTTACTTAAGTTTTAATAGTGTGACCTATTCGATAAGGTCAAATTGGCAGCTGATTTATAAAAAAAATTATTTACAATCTGTTGTTAATTATGGCAAAAAACGTTTTGTTTATTTTCAAGCCTCCTAAACAAAACAGCTCTCTTTTTATTGCAGATAATATTTTTGCCTTCCATCAGCATAGCTGATGTCAATCTCCAGTAGAGCGACTAAGTTTTTTCTATTGACATGAAGCAGAAAAATTACATGGAATATTGCTAGGTCTGCTAAGAAAGTTTCATGCTAGATTTATTCGTTCCATGACAATGTTTCCGGATTTCTCTTCCGACATTTTACTTTCTATTTAACTTTGATATTCATAAATTTATTTGAAATGTCAATCATTATATTTTGTCTTCATAATTCCTGTTCTTTTATTGTTTCCTGTCTTTAATGATTTCTTTTTCTGTACTCTTTCACATTCAGTATCTCTTTGCATTCTAGAGATTAAAAATGATCGGTAAATATATTTATTTTTATCACAGAATTAAGTTCATTGGCTCAAAAGGTCATGTTGAAACATGTTTTTTCATAAATGAGCTCCAGATTTACTGATGTCGTAAAGTATATAAAAGTAGAAAGCACAGTCAATTTTTTTAAGAATAAAAAATTTCATTTGTTATTTTAAATAAATCACTGCTTCTTCAAAGAATTCTATATTAATTGCATTAGCATAATTTGAATCATTGCATAATGCCATGATGTTAATATAAATAAACGTTCCGCTCGTCGGGATATAGTAAGAATATGTTTTAGTCGAATATTTAATTAGGGTATATTATAAGCTTTATAAAACGTTCATTTTATATGCTATTATATGCTAATTAAATTTACAGTATATATATATATATATATATATATATATATATCTAATTTAGGTACCTCAACTCAATTGCCCAAAAACAGCATATCATAATGTTAAAAGAGTTCAAACTTAATAGAAACTAAGTTTTATGTTTTATCATCAAAATATTTACGATATTATTAAGAGAAAAGATCAAATTTTGTTGTTATTTTTTTTTTAATTTTAAATTATTTTCTAACACATTCCAAATGTTAATTAAAATTTCATTTTTTTGTTTTTAGTCATCGATTCACGCTATGTTTAAGTAAGGCGACTATTAAGAAAATGAGGTCGGTCAAGTAAATTTTCCCTCGATCGAGTGATTTCTTTTTTAAATCTGAAAGGCTGTATATATATATATATATATATATATATATATATATATATATATATATATATAGTTACCCTGACGTTATTATGCAAATTACATAGACATCAATAATTCGAATTTTCTTTGAACAATTTTAGTCAAATTTTAGACGCCAAACAAAGCTTGAGTTGAAATTTTAGGTACTATGAACATATTTTATTAAAGATGTAAAATTTATTACAAAAATTTATTACAAAAAATAAAGTCTGCAGATTAAACTCATTAACATAAGGCCTCTGAAATCCAATAAAACTTTTAAAAAAATTTTCTTCCATAATATATGGGAAAACACGCTTAATAGAAAGAAGATACCAAAAGCTGAAATAAAAAAACAGAACTTAACAAAGTTATTGAGTGAGGAAATGTCTAGATTGGAGATATCCAAAGAACTTTGGAGAGACCCTAGAACAATAAAGAGAGCTCTAGAGAACAAGAAGCAAAATAAAGGGCTTTCAGAACTCGTTTCCTCGTGATGAACGTAAATTAAAGGGAGTTTTAGCGGAACAGTCACTTTTAACCAGTGTTCAGAGTTGAAATTGAGAGATCAAGAAAAATAAACGTATAGAATAATTTTCCAATTTGAATGTGTCAAGAAGGCTAATCCCCAAAGTCGTCTTGAGAAAAGAAATATATTAAAACTGACTTTCTAAAGTAAATTTTATAGACAAATCTCGAGGGAAACTTGAAGAATCTGCTGGATGTGTCAAAGGATAGATTTTATCTGATAAAGATGTTTCTGTGGTTAAAAGAAGTCAGTAAGAAAGTGTCTGCTATGGATGTGAGGAATTCGATTGATTGAATAAGGGAGTAATCGAAGGTTTTTTTGTTCAGTACACTCTTGCAGAGCCGCCAGTAATCTTCGGAACCTAACGTGCAATATGCTATATGCTGCTTCATTCTATCAGCAAAACACTGCTTAGCATCATTTAGGACGCACTTACATTTATTACAAGCAGACATAAAGAGGCGCCTATTGTGATGTATTGCTCCGGTAAAGCTGGAAGAATAGCAGCCGAGCAAGCAGGAGAAAACCACGGAGATAACCGAGATTTGTCGGATTTTCTTAGCTGGAATTAAAACATCAATGCTGGCTTTTAACTACTCTTCAGAGGCGCAGTCTTGGACAGGATTTCTTAAACTTTTGTTGCAAAAGAAATCACAGAACGAGTCCCAGTCTGCTTGTTGATAACAATAAGATATTCTACTGGTAGGAGATTCTTGGATAGAGGATGAGTAAAAATATACATTTACAGACACCATAACATGATTAGAGTTGTCAGGAGAACAGAGTGGCATAACATCGCAAGATTTATGTTTGGTGTCTTCAATGCCTATCAAGCCAAGTAGGTGGAGAATTCTTTCACTGATCCTTCTGGTGTTAAAATGCTGAAATTCTCAATCACTCAGTCTCTCACGCAAGTGACTGATTTCACCACGCATTTCCCTTGTAATCACAATGGGCACGCTTCTCTTCTAGATTTCGTTCTTACTTGAAGGTAGAAGAGAAATACTTTCAAAAGAGAACTTCAAAAAAACTTGACGCACACAAACCCGGCCTTATATAAGTTGAGATTCATCGAAATCCGCCCAATTCCGTCATTTTGTCAAGGCACATTTATCTATCATTTTCACATTCATATTGATTTTGACGTCATCGCATTCCTCTGCCATTATTTTATATTTTCTGTTTGACCGAAATAGTATTCTGTGGGTCACAGAATATACCATATTCCTTTGCTATCATTTTAGATTTTCTAGCCTTGAGAACAGTTAACTTGACGCAAACACACTTTCGTTTGTCATTGGTCTTTGCATTCCTGATTTTCCAAAATTATATTTATTTAATGTAAACACATTTTAGTTTGACACTGGCTGCATTTCTCTGGCTTTATTTTTTCTTGACTTTGAAACCGCTGCCTTAGATGCAAATACATTTTATATTTTCCTAATGTAAACACACTTTTGTTTGCCAGCCCGCATTCCTGCTTTTGACCGAAATTATATTGCGGGTTAAAAATATATGATAGATAGATAGATAGATAGATAGATAGATAGATAGATAGATAGATAGATAGATCCAAGTCAAACATGATAACTAAGGTTTACAATTAATTCCTAAAAATTAAAAGAAAATTCTGAAAGTTTTCATTTTAATACTAATTTCAAGATAGTAGATTAAGTTTAATATTTCGAATAAGATAAATATTATGTTTTACTTCAAAAACTAGTTTGAATTGAATTATTTGTTTTGCTAAAATAGCTGATTAGCGACCTTTTTTAGTTTTGTTTTACAGCATTGTAATTCTCACTATTGGAAAATATTCTAAAAATAAATATACTTTTCTGAAACTTTATTTGAAAAATATTATCTAATTTAGAATATAATTAATATAATTTTGACCAAGTACAATAACACAGAAATACAGTTTACTCCGAGAGTAGCTCTTTACGTGTTTAATTACTTGATGATAGATAGTTATTTATAATTTTGTTCAATGGCGACTATAACGATTAAAACTTTAGTTAAAAGAAAAATAATATTTTTAACCAAAGTTTTTAACGTCCTGGAATAGATTAAAAAATTTAATAAAATAATAAAAAATAATTTGATCTTTTTTCTTAATTATAACATAAACTTTTTTTTGTCATGTTAAGGACATTTTTTAATCATGGTATCCCCTTTTTAACGATTTCATGGAAGTAACTAATAGATACAAAGTGGAGGAATATCTATGTCATATTTTATATAAAACAAGTGGTGATATTTCTGAAGACACCTGAAGCCAAACAAAACTGTATTTAGTTTTGAGAATGACAAAAATAAATATCGCTATTTTAACACAATAGTACAAGATTCTTGTTTCTTAAAATAATTTTTTTTTCTTCATTTCATCATTGATTATTTTTAATATAACATCGATGAAGGTGTATATCTCATCCGGAAAATTACCAAATGGAATACAACGGGAATAGTTTCACTGAAAGTAAAATGATAACAATGAAGCTTGTTGTATAAAAATGATTGCTATACAAGCAGTTACTCCTAAGGAATCGTAAAGAGTGACTTATTTCAGAAGGTATACGAATCATGACCTGGTTTAAATCTAAAGATCCTGAAACAAAGAAAAACCATTTTATCAAGAACAAAACAAGAAAATAGAAAAAATGGAACTTTTATGAACCAGAAAGAATATGTTGTAACATATTACAATACTTTTATTGTTCACAAACGAATAATTTGAAAATTTAAGCAATCATTTCTTTAACCACAGTTCCAAATAAGCTTCTTCTTTACTGTGTATCTGTCCTAACACACACACACACACACACACACACACACACACACACACACACACACACACACACACATATATATATATATATATATATATATAAAATTGGTATTGAGGAAAAAAGTGTGAGAAGCCATAAACGTTTTGTTTAAAGTGTAGATTTGTTGTTGTTGTTTTTATTATTAATATTACTTGCTTTTTTTATTATATATTATGTGTCCTTAATAGTATTTGTGTCGCTATACGTGTTTCGAGTCTAAAGTGGACACTCTTCAGGCGAATAAACTTGTGATTTTACATATCAAGATCTGTTTGTTTTTCTGATGACAAAAGTATCGTGTATACATAGATAAGTGGTGAGCAGGTCAGAAAGGTCATATGCGTTCTTGTTTGTTGTTTTTTTTAATCTCGCACGTTAACTGACTAAGAATTGTTGCTATCATGTCTCCTATATTGTCTCTTAACACAAAGAGTCATTGAAGTGGATGTGATAGCGAACATGAATGAAAACCCCCTGAACCGCGTAACAAGCTGCTTCTAAAGCAGTACGAGGATCTTCTAGAAGTTGAGTGTTTTCAATTAATAGCATTTTTCTGTGCACGATAATTTTTGAAAATATAATGATTTTTATATTGAATATGTTTGTTTTTCTTTATATTATTACCCGTTGCCAATTACCTGTTGCACTCTGCATATAAGTAATTAAAATTAAAATGTTAGTTAAAATTAGTTTATTATTCTATTTATAATAGGGAAAAATATCTTCTTTTTTCTTGTTTGGAAATGCCATTTTTGCTAATAGCTTCTGCAAACTTCTCTAGTACTGTCTAACATTCGAAGAATTGATATTTTTTCATGGATTATTCAGGTTAACGTCACGCTTATTCATTCGGTCATTACTCATCTGTATATATATTCTCTTGGCCTTCTACTTTATGAGATCAGATGCAATTATAATTCCACTAATTATTCCTATTCGGAAAATTTGCGATATGAATAATAATAATATCAGGACACAAAATTTGTTTACAGATCACCATATAATTCGAAATGAACAACTTCAATCAATCAAAATCCTGTGCAGAAACATTTCATTGTATTTTCTTCGTAGTAACTGAAACAAAAAAAACAAATTAATTCAATGTCACATAAAAGCATTTATTAATACATAGAATAATACTTCCATAGATTTGAGCAAATTAGAATTTAAACTAAAACACTCGATCAGTGTTCAGTGTGTATTTGTTAGTTTCATTATTTATTAATGCTTCAACAGGACTGTTGCTGGGTAGAAGAGTGTTTCAATGGGGATTACTTTTGCAGCGTATTCATGAAGTTAGCTTGATGCTAGTGTAACAGTTGTCTGGCATCCCGCTTGGAAGAATTATTATAAAAATTCTATACCCCGACAGGACGAGATACAAATTTGTATTGTCTGGTTGTTTGGTGAATTTTGAACAAAAAACATTTCTTTTATCGGAAGAATAGAAAATTGATTGACACACTCGGAATTATGATAGGAAAATCGATTCTCACATTTCTGATAATATTTTAGTAACTGATTATGTAGTTTTTAAAAAATAGTATATTACTAAGATATGGTACAAGGTTCTAGGTATAGGGTATCCAATGAGGACTATACTCACTGACATTTATCTAGCGATAACAGTTAACAAATCGGATAAGATTTTAAAAATAGATTCATATGAATAGAATATTTATAAGAAATGTGTAGATCAGTTTTTCAGTGATGTAACTTTTTAAAGAGGGTTTTGTCGAGTGTCTGATGTAATGCTGATATAATTTCTTTGTCAAAAATCTATTGTTGTTGGCACTATTTCTCTTCGAAAAATATATTTCTGGTAATATTTTCTTCTAAAGAAAGTATATTTTTACTGTAAAAGTCAATTGTTATACTGTCATAGTGTTTTGACCCAAGTGTTGGGGTAAACTATTTGCACGTAGCTTGGACCCTAACAGGTGCTACCCACCGAATAAGGGTGGATATAGGAAGAACATTAGTTAAGTGGTTAGCCCCTGCTGCCGGATGCAGTTTACCGTCATACCCGGGACGGGAATACCAGGTGTGCTTATGTTGATTTAAGGAAATACAGATAAAAATTTTAATAAACCGCTGGTATGGTGTAAATTCTCCTGTTGTTACTGAACAGAAACTTTTTGTTTACACTTTAAGTAAAAGTTACAAATTTTTCTATATTAATGCTATTGTGCAACATATTTACCATATTTACACTATCTTCAATCATCATTCAAGCATCATCATCATTTCATCCATACGAATTTTCAATTATCATTCTTAGCAAAGAAATTTTCTGGGTGCCTGTATTATAGGAGCTTTTTTTTTTATCGGTAAGGCACTTTTCCATATACACCGAAATAAGAGATAATCTAAATTATGCACTATTATATGATCGATGCCCGAAAACTTCCAGGCAAGTTCTAACACTTCTTGTTTATTCACCAAAAGAAACATATAGTTCAGTGACAATTCTCTCATGAAACATCTTGAAAACTTCTTATATTTTCCATTATTTCCACTAACTTTATCGTAAAGTGTACACATTTTTTGCTTCTGTCACGTTTTAGTCTTTCTTCTTCATATAAATCGAGAATATACTTTTCTTCAAACGTTAAATAAAGAAAAAATATTCCACATTGAACATGCTTAAAAACAGCCATTAACTTTAAACTTCCTTTTGAAGAACTAAGCCGAGGTGGGTTGATTCCACTATGTCTTTCTTAGGTATCCTAATTTTTAACTTTCATTGACAGGTTCTCAACAAATAATATCGTTCTCTTCTTGATAGGTGAGACTTGGCCGTCATTAATCGTTGTTTGATCCCAAGTAAAAAGCAAGAGATTAAAGCAAGCATGTGCTGATCACCTGAGAGATTGGAACTATACAATCTTTTTGTTGCCCGTTTAGCTTAGTTTCAGATCAAGCTAATATGGCGAAATATATATAAAATATAACATTTTTAAATAAAAGAATAATTTAAAAATAATAAAATAACCCAGATTAGATGAGATAAAGGTTTTTATTGAAGTTAAAATTACTTACACAATGATTTCTCTAATGAAACATATAAGATGTCTTTGTTTTAAATCAACTATTAATTAAAATGTGCTTAAGTTGCTTCTAGGTCAAAGGAAGGCGATTCATGTGACTCACTTTAAAAAAAGCCAGACATAAAATTAATCAATAAGTCATCAACCGATGAACTGGTGTCGATTAGATTACATTCATTTATTACTCTTCCAATTTACACTCACAGAAAACACGAAAAAAACATTATTTTTTGTAAAAGTTTTACGATAAAGCTTTATCAATAGGTAGAAAAACTCATCATTTATTGAAAACTAAACGTTTGCGGAAGTAAAAACATTCAGCGCAAAATGGGTTTGCGAAAGTAGCAATATCAATCAGAAACAACGGCTACTAATAGATTTCATCACGATTGTCGTATTGAATAATGATAGGGAATATGCATTGAAAAATAATAGAAGTTTCAAATCGTAAATGTTATAGTTCAAGAGACGTGCATCTGTTGTCATAGAAGTAATGGGGAGTTAGTTTTGTCCACATATCTACCATTCTTTTCGTGAAGGGTTTTTCAAATGAACATTAGTACAACAATGTTTTGTAAATTGATTTTGTGCGGTTAAAGCAATAATGACATCTATCACCTGATAGATCTGAATATTTATGGTCCTTCTTATATGACCCATTTCAGACATTTACATTCTATTTTTGCATGTCACTATGAATAAATATTTCGAAAACCTCCATTAGAATTGTTATTTTCTAATGCAAATTCTAACTAATACACGATTCGAAATTTTTTCCTACAATTTCTTTCATATCTGCTATTCTAATGTTAGTATTTCTTTACTTCAATTTCTATCTTGTCTTCACTCACTGCTATTTTTTTGAAGATGGTTGAAATAAATATATTTTATCTAAATCTACATTTAAACCTATTCTTTACTTTTTAATTTATAATCTTTAAATTTGGGAATTTTGGTTTTGATCCAGTTTTCATCGTTATCAATCTGAAAAACTACACTTTATTATTTCTTTAGCAATATACTGTGTCTTGGGAACCGTTGCGACAAAGTGAGAGAAGTTTTTTCTTGTATTATGAGATACCTATGTGTGGTCATTATGCGTCGAGTACGTATATGTGAATTGAATGTATAGGAAAAGTGGGATTAATATGAGATGGTTATACGTGAGATGAATCGCTGAAAAATGATGACTGATAAATTCAATGATTCTTTTAAATATGCTAAAAGTTTTACTTTGCATACTTAATCTAATCTATTTTTGCAAAAACAATTCGTTTTTATTTCATAAAAACATTCATATTATCTATCATGACAATTCATATTTGCACTTTTGCCCACCTTTTACCTAAAACTGTTTTATGTGAAATTCTATTCCTTATGACGAGAAAAAAACGATAGAAAAACTCACTTTCTTCGCAAATCGAAATCAGAATGCAATTTACACTGAACTTGAATTTGTTTTGTTGACATCATCGTTAAAGATATTTTTCAATGTTCATTATAAAATTGTTTAACACAACTTTAAACACACATTATCTTAACGCTCCAAATCACAATGAAAATATCTGTCACTTAATTCACTGTAACTAGGGATACTAAAAAGTAAAGACTACTGACATGAGTGGTTAAATATTTTAGACCAAACTATTTTTTCTTTTGATGCCATCGAGTGTCATTTTTGGAAATGCACCTCCCAGAATAACATTCAGTCACTCTCCGAATGTTTTCTCTTAGGAGGATTTCAAATCTACCAAATATTGCAAAGGATTGTGAAAATTTCCATAGTTTAATCCAAAATTAAAAACATTGACTTTTTCTTAGCTGAAGAACAATACAATTAAGAAGGTTTTGCCTTTGAAAGTGAGAAATTGATGTAGCGCCGAGGTGCAAGTACGATACCAGATGATGTGTGCTGAAATATATACAGCCCAATGTCTATTCTAATGACATAGATAAGACAGAACACAATAATAAGAAGAGAGAATAGATTAAGTTGTTACAGTCGCCCAGAACACAGTCCGATAATAAAATTATTTACGGCCTCCCCAGAGTAGATGCAGCAAAAGGCTAATTTACTTGGGTAAAATTGAGACCGTAAGTTTGGACAAACATTATTGTCTGCTTTGCCTCAGACGAGACTCTACCCTTCGGCGGAGCTCTGTCTGGGTTCCTCTCCGCCTGAAGGCAGAACGCAGTCGTTCTCAGATTCTCAATGACAGTCCGAATTTTTTTTTGGGGATCGATATCAGTCGTCCCCTAGATCTCTTTCGCTTTCCTAAGCGTCTTTGTTGTACCGCTGGCACATCGAACATGTATATTAGTTCCATAGGTTCTTCCTGACGCTGTTCAGTAGTGTACCTTCCTTTTTTATTTGGTTTACGTGATTCCTTAAAATTTCTCTTGGATGTTTTATAAAGTACACCATGTGTCCAATTTGCTTGTCTATAATGGCCTCATCCCATGACTCTTTACCGAGTTTGTAATTTTTAAAATAAACTCTGTGACCAGGGTAGAACCTTTTGCCTTTATTTCTATCACTCTTAATTTTTTCCTTTATTTGGTTTCAGTTTAGCGAAACCTGATTTGATCTTCTTTGCAAAAGTTAACTCTGCGGGAGACATTCCTGAATTAGCGTTTGCGTTTGGTGTGATAAGGTAGATAGATAAGAAATTCTGTAGCTCATGATTTCTTGTTTTATTTCTTCCACCTTTCAAATTCGATTTTTAATAACGTTTATAAAACGTTCTAACAAACCCTTAGATCTTGTATGGTAGGGCGCGGATATCAAATGCGCCACTGTATTCCAACTTTGTTAAAAGTCTCTCTCGTATATCTGTTTCACTTTGTAAAGTTAAACCCTTAAACATATTCCTGCTTAGTTTATTCAATCAGAACTTTTCATACTCATTTATTCACTATATATGCGAATGTTATGTCATCTTCATCATCGATTTTTGATAAATTGAAGCAAAACCATCACTTGCTAAATAAAAAATTACGTTCTCCAAAAATGTTAGATAATATCTGGATATTTTCTGCAAACGCAGTTTCTCCAGTTTATTTTGGTAGCATATAGTTTTTGTATTTTTCGTGTTTAGAATCACCAAACTTACTTAACAGAAAACGAATTTTCTTATTGTGTGTCCAGTTCCAGCGGTCTTTAACAAATATCCCCGATAATAAGCATAAAATGTAACTTCATCGTCAGGATTATATGTAAAATTTCTTATTGATTTAAACACAGCATTCTGCGAAAAAGTATCTGGTTTAGCTGGGCTCGTTTCGTTTTTGAGAAAATCAGTATAGCAAGTTGCTGTTTTTGTCGTAATTTTTGTTTGAAAAATTCAAGCATTCTGGGAGTCCTCCAATTTTTAAATTTGCTGCTGTTCCTGATTATTTTGAAATTGTCGTCAAACTGTTCGGTTTCGTCAGTAGAACTGTACGAATGGTTTTGGGCAAAACTGCTGTCGGAGTTTTCGATGCCAAATTTACTTGTGTGAAATCTACGTAACTAAATCTGTTCCTTACAGATAGATTTGTTTGATGAAATCTTCTAATGTGCTCTAGATATTTCAGCATACATCATTTGGTACTGTACTGATACTTAGGCAATACAACAGATTAGCGACGAAGATATCAGCAAACAAAATCTGTTTGCTGATATCTTCGTCGCTAACCTGTTGTATCGCATAAGTAGCAGTACAGTACCAAATGATGTGTGCTGAAATATTTAGAGCACAATATATGTGCTAATAGTTATTAAGTACAAACAAGACAAACACAGATAAGACAGAACAACAATAATAATAAGAGACGATAGGTTAAGTTGTTGGAGTCGCAGAGAGCACAATCCTCTAATAATGTTCAATGACACTCCGAAATATTTACGACCTCCGTATGTAGGCAGAAGCCCAAGGCCAATTAACGTAATTAAAACTGAGCTCGGAAGCTCGGACAAAAATTCTTGTTTGCTTTTCTCTAGACGAGACTCCCTCTTTCGACGGAGCTTCGTCTGAAATTCTCTTCGCGCAAAAGCAGAAAATCAGACAAAGTGAACGACTGACAAACGCAGTCGTGCAACTCAAAATGTCAATGACGGTCCGTATTTCTGACTGCCATTAATCATTATTTATATAGCTATTTCGGTCCACTGACCATTTCATATTTGAAAGCGCTGGATGGGTGTCATCTGCTCTACAGCTGAAATGCATCCATAAAATCTAGCTAACATAATTTACTTAGTCTTAGAAGCTTATGATAAAAGTTATTATTTTTGTTGCTAATGGTGTGGTTGCATTTATTGTATTATTTGGTTACAAAAACTTAATTTTAACCTGTCTGAATAATTTCATCCCTTCGTCTACGAAACAAAATTTAGTATTGTGAATATGTAATATAAAACATTTTTAATATTCCTTATCTCTATTTTAAACTAATATGTTATAGTTATTTAGAACAGAATGTTTCGTATGATGTATTATTTAGCCATTTTATATTTAACAATATAAGATGATAGTAGACACAGAAAGGAAACTAAAAAATCTCCTACATGGTCATGGATGCATTTCAGAAGCTGACTAGTCCCGAGAGACAGGAAAATTTTGCTGGAATGAAAGAAGAGAGTACTGGATTGTTATATGATATCGGTCCATCAATATAGGTCGAATTATGGACAATTTTATCAAAGATGAAAGAAAAACTTGAATAAAGACTTGGACAAAGCCAGCCATTCATAGATGGACCGCGACGAAGCGCACACAGTCTGAAGATTTCTCTGATGATGAGATTATAGTCTCGAAATATCAATGTAATAAATAGGTCATACAAACACCTCCCGACCTTCCTTTATTTCATTCAACGCATTTATATACAATGGTTACGGGAAAGGTAGAACTCTATCTATTCTCTAACATTTATGAGCTAAATAGCGGAGTACATTGAGACCCTCTACTGACTAGCCTAGATGAATTAAGACTTGGAATTCAAAATAGAGGAGAAGACAATGAAAAATGATACTAATATATTTCCCAAGGAATCATAGTAATTCACATACAATATAGTAAAGAAATCCATGGAGACTCATTATTGCATACATACTGAAAGGAAATAATATTTAAAAAATTAAGCCACACATATGCAAAAGAATGGACTACGAGATGACCCTGCAGATTGTGCCTCTACGGGTCTTTGCATCATAACTGGAAAGACCATTACTCTATGTTTTTTCCATCATAAAAAAAAGCATAATGAAAAAATATATAATAATTTTCAATTCCAAAATATCCTTATCTTATCATCTTAAAAGAAGTTTATCCGACCATAATAAAAAAAAGTTATTTTGGCAGAATCTAAAAATATGAATATTGGAATTAAAATGTTCTGCTTTGATCTTTCATTTGAAGAAATGCTACTTAAAATTATGATTGATCTCTGACCTCTGAACCTCATTGTAAACATAAAGCTATTTCAGCATTCAAGTCATGGTTATTTTATTTATTGAAATATAGTATTGTTAGATTCCTTTTTGAAGTACTATATATGCAGACCGAAAGAATTTATCTTCAAATTGTTCTCGACAGTTGAGAGGCTAAAATCAACATTGCTTTTAAGTTGTCGAGTTTAATATTTTTCTATGAAAAGATTAACAATTCCTTCCTTGAATGATATTCATAACAAAAATTTTTATGATATATGCAAAGAGGCTGAAAAATAAAATTGCTAAATAACTATATGATGAGTGAATAATATTCTTTTTTCTCGAAAAATATTCAGCCGCTTATTCCATGATATAAGTAATACTGAATCTATTGTGTTCAATGGATATGCTCATATCAAAAGCTTTATGATTAAAGAAGGAACGTCTTAAATCTTCGATAACTAGATGTCATAAAAGATTGGTATGCGCCAAATGTTTAAGCAAGCGAAATGGATTAAACAATTTGAAAATTCTGTCGTGCCCATATCATTTACTATTTATTGAAAAATGAAAAGAAGAAAGTAAAATTCGTAGGAGAGTGCGAAATTTTAAAGGCATTTTAGGCATCCAATGACTTTTGGTGTGGCAACTGCGCTTCATCATATTTGATTTGAAAAGAAGCTTTTTATTTGAGTTGTGTTATATGCTTATTTTTATTTTTATTTTTATTTTTTATTTTTTTGCTACACATTGATTCACAGTTCTGAAATTCTACTCTCAAACATGTGAATGAAAATAATTGACGTAGCCATTCTCTTTGGAGCATCTTTCAAAATCTTATAGACTTTGGGATTTAGAAACATAACACATATAAAACAAGTAAATTCTTGTCTAAAGGAGTATTTCAGATCATCGAGGCTTATTTAAGGTTTTTATAAGAACAAGTTCTAAGTTCATCTAAACCTCGATTTTTGACAATCAGTTTCATCCCGATTCTTTTAGTTGTCTTTTAGCTGATTTGTGATTTTATGTAGTTGTATAACTCATATTATTTTGCATATGAGTTGAAAATGCAATAATTTTAAAGAAGCAAACGAGGATATTCTTTTTACGTTCATATTTCAGAAAAATATTTGTGGATCCTTCAACTCTTGCCATAACCATAATTACGTTCTTCATTAGCAGCTCTTCTCGTGGTAGCGATCCCCGGTAAGAAATTTTTCATGAAAAGATGAAAGCCTTACTTTTTCGCATTCTCACGAATGTAAAATATGACCTAACGTTTGTATTTGTGCAAATTATGGGTTTCTGGCTCTACTTTAACCAAGGAGTCCACATACACATACACATAAATTCAATACATGGCTAGTTAAAATTTTTGTGAATAGGAATCTTTTTCTACTTCAATATTATTTTCACAGATTATTTGAATCTTATAGTAACGAATATACTTTAAATTTCAAGATGGATGAACGTAGACTTGTGTATACATTCAATACAGTGCATTAAACAACCTAATCTAAAACAGACAGATTTATTTGAAAACATGAAATTTATAACCGAAAAAATATTTAAAACAAATAAATAAGCAATCTAAAAGTCGTAAATATGGTAAGGATGAAGGTAATATTAGCGGCTTTCTTGTAAAAAAGAATCATATTCATTGATCAAGCAGTCAATGCTGCTTTCGCATGAAAATTATAAAATCTTTATCTTAAAAGTTTTTTTTTTGAGTGAAAACACTTTCTCAAGTCTACTAATTTTTATCGATCTTTTCAGTATTGTTAGGAACTTGTCTTTTCCTTATTTTAATTTAATGTAGAACGTTTCCATCTTAATTATGTTATTTTTCTCTTTTATGGTTTATCTGTGTCATCCATTTTAGTTGTTGATGCCGTTGAAAATCTTCATAGGATGTGGTTTCTGGTCTGGTTTTCATTGTTAGTGATTATACAATGTTTCAAATTACGGCATTTGAAGATCGCTTGAGACATGTAAATGACATGATTTCTACGCTCACATTGTCTAATTATCCATCTAGATATCGATAAATATACGCACAAAATTCACAAATATTTGTAAAATCGATAGCCTGCCGGGTGATAAAATAAACAAAAAGACAAAAGAGAAATACTAACTACAGATATAGCAAAGATAAAAAGAGAACCCTATGCAAGAAAGCGAGAAAAATGTAACAAATTAAGAAGAACAAAAAAAAAACCCCAAAAAAACAAACAAACCAACAGGCAGTCAGCTACCTAAACAGTTACCTTCCTAAATAGTAACAGTGTCTAATGCCTAGCTTTTCAGCGCTACAAAAAAAATTATCTTCTTACTCGCAAAATCATTAGGCGACCTGGACTCCTAAGAAAAAAAGGTATCGAATATTTATACTCATATATCATATTATGTGGAAAAACAAGAAGAAAAACGTTCAACACTTGTCTGCCTCGCGGGGCAAATAAAATAGGAAAAGAAAAACCCTTGTTTGGATTTATTTTATCTCAAGTGACTCTAACTGTGTCTATTAATTAACATCTGCTAGTTAACTTTTTTAATTAAAATTCTGGCATCACTTCTCAGCCTTAATATAGCTATCTTTCTTTCTAGGTATTATCTATACTTATCACTGATAGTTTTTCAGGTTTCACTTTTTCTAAGACTTTTTCATTTTGGAGATCTATCTTTTCATTTTTGCAGTAATAGGCTAAGAGTGTCGTAGCATTTCATATTTTCTATGCGGCTTCTATGCAGAGCTTTTCCCCGTTAACTCTATTCCCATTTCCTATTTCCGTTTCTGCAAGGTACAGTATATTTTTAGCTGTACAATTGTTTTCCACGGTACAAGTACTTGTTATTCTATGATTACATTTAGGTTTACTTTATTCAGCCTTTATTCAGCCTTAATGTTATTGAGTTGTTTTTTAATTTATTAATCAATTATTTTTTCATCTTTAACTCGCGTTCAATATCATGATTTTACATTAATTTATTAAAAGGTTTACTAATTTTTTGGAAGCAACGAATTGATTTTTAATCAATTTAAAAAATATTTTCTAATTTTTTTTTTAAGATTTTCTATAGGACAGGTTTACTCATATGATATTTCTACCACTATTCTTTGCTCTTTATTATGTCTTATTAAACATAAACTTAACTTTATATCCACTGTTTTCCAGGGCTTCCTGGTATTCTTTTTATCGCCTGGTTCATACACCTCCTTCTTCTTTTAAACAGAAGTAGATGCTCAGCTCTTGTTTCCTGTTTAGGAAGGGGTTCCCGGTTTCTTTCCTCTTCATAGGTCTTAATAGTAGTGGTGTTGCAAGCTTTCTCAATGTGTGGATGGTGACACCGTTTCTTCATTCTGAGGATACCGGGTTGTCTGTTTCCTGGCTGCTGCTTCCGAGTGATAGAAGCCCGAAATACTGCGTAGCGTCTTGAGAGGCTGCTTCGATCAACAGTTGAATAATATCGGGGTTTTTTGTAGTGCCATGTTGTGCATGGATGGGTGTCCCTGCAAGTGCATCCGGCAAGCAACCCTGAGACCACATTATGCTGCAGTATGCGCCAGGTTCTTTCCTTCACATGCTGAATTTGGTGACTGGCTTATAATACTACTCTAGGCCTCTCCTCACCAAAAACTCTCTAATTATGACTTCACACAATGTAAGAATTAAAAATAAACCATCTAAATAAAAACCACCTAAACCTGATAACATCTCTTTCTTGAACATCCGTGGTATCCATACCAACTTTTGCAGCGTTGAATCCTTCCTCTAAATAAACTCACCTGACATCTTAGCTCTCTGTGAAACTAAATTGGACCCTTCTATTCCTTCCTTTGATTTGTATATCCCTGGTTAGCTTCCCCTTTTTAAGAAGGACTCCAATGTCCATATGCATGGAATTGGCGTTTATGTCAGCGAACATTTCCCTCTGGGTATGGTGATTTCTCTTGAATTTCTAGATCATTCCTGCAGTTGTCTCCGTCTCTCTCTACTAAGCTCGTTTAGCTATCTTTTCTTTCCCTACTGCTCACCTTCATCTCCTTACTGTTCCGTACTTGACAGCATCAGGAAAAATATAGATAAGGCCATTTCCTCTCATCCGTTTGCTCATATGTTTGTGTTTAGAGACTTTAATGCCCACCAAGTCAAGTGGCTGGTTAAAGCAGTCAAAGACCATGATGATGTCCATACCATGAACTTTTCAATCACTTAATACCTTACACAAGGAGTAGATTTCACCACGCGTTTCTTTAATAACCCTAATAGAACTGATTCACTGCTAGATCTCTGTTTCACTTCTCTCTCTCTCTCTCTCTCTCTCTCTCTCTCTCTCTCTCTCTCTTACCATCTCATGCAGCCTATCCCGTTTGGCAACACATCATGCTATGGTTTCCATTAATATGTACTTCCACCTCTCCTACCACCATGCAACCCCGACCAGCAGAATATAATAAAAATCAGAAAAAATCAGAAAACAGAAAAAGGGAAACATAATCTCTGAAGAAACTTCGAACTCGGCATACTTCTACTCAGTTAAGTGACAAACTTCTCTACATAAACTCTATATATTCAATTAATATGCATTTATGTCTATAGACATGTGAACATATTTTATAAAGCTAAATAATTTATATTTTTGTAAATATCTCTATTGCTTCTAATCAATCTCGAGAAAAAACATGAGAAGAAAGAAACAAAGCAGTTGTCTTATCATCTTAAAAAAATATGAATATGTTCTTTTTACTGACAGATTATTGTATTTTTGCATCCGTTTACAGTTGAGTACAGGGGTGATGTCACAGAAACCGTGACATCACTCCTAGTCGGCGGCTGATGAAGACAAGGTATTGCACGTGCTAACACACGTTGTATGTTACAAATTGATTACCAAGACTCTCTGGAAAGCAAGATGACTCTTCGGAAAGACGAAGTGACCCTCTAGAAAGTTGTAGTTATACCTTGGAAAGACAAGAATTTTTTAAAAAATCATGAAAAATAAAACAGACGTAAAATGCCATCTGGGTGACTGTAACGGGGAAGGAGAATATATCACCCATCAGACTGATTTAAATGGAAACGACCTGGATATGGACACGGCTACAACGTGTGTTTCCGGCAAAAGATTTAACGGTTTACGCGGGTTACATATCCATAAGGGACGCTCCTACTGGAGAATATAAATCGAATAATGGGATTATGAACCTGGACTACACCCACAACGTTCAGGATTCCATTGTTGAGCGACAGTACCCTGGAGAAATCCTAAGTAAACCAAGAATCCAATGGCCCAAAGGTAACCAGAAGGCTATGTGGACAAATCTTGATAAAGAGCTTTCTTTTATCCTTAATACCAATCTTAAGGGTCCCATAGTGCAACAGATCAGATCCTTTTGTAGAATAATACACGACGTTTGCTTTGAGTGGTTTGGACGGGTAATGAAGAAGAAAGGGAAAAAGGAGGATAAACGACCAAACCGACGACAAGTCCAGAAAGGAAAGTTACGAGCAGAACAAAGGTCACTGAAGCGCCGTTTTAACGAAGCTTCAATTCATGAAAGGGCAGTACTTCAGGAACTCATGAATTGAAGGAAGATTCTTGTGATATTCAGAGCTGAGAATCAAAGGAAGCATCGGAGGAAAAGCGACAGTCTCGGAGATCTTTCTTTATAAATCCGTATGCTTTTGCTAAGAAACTTTTCGTGGAAGCAAAAAGAGGCAAACTTGATGCCCCTCAAGAGGAGTTGGAGAATCACTTGCAGATGACGTACTCAGATGAGATGCGAGACATACCAATCCCTCCTATGAATAGTTTACCAAGGCCTCGAGATCCAACAGTTATGTTTGATGCTAGTGGAATAAAAGTAAGTCAAGTCCGGGATTTTGTCCGAAAGGCACGCGGTGGTAGTGCCCACGGAATGAATGGAATATCATATAAATTATATAAAAACTGCCCAGGCGTTCTCAGGAAACTCACTAGCCTACTCCAACGTATCTGGAAGCAGAATATTGTACCGCAGGAATGGTGCTTGGCTGATGGCATTTGGATACCTAAAGAAATGAACTCAAAAGGCATTTCCAAGTTTCGCCCCATATCCCTCCTGAACGTAGAGGGGAAAATATTTTTTAGAGTCATCGCTCGTCGAATGACAGATTTTCTTCTAGAAACCAAGTACATAAACATCTGTTCAAAATGCTGGGATACCTGGCCTCCCTGGTTGTCTGGAGCATGCACAGATGATATGGAATTCCATACTATCAGCCAAAAGAAATAAAACAGAACTCCATGTAGTATGGGTTGATCTTACCAATGCATATGGGTCAGTCCCACATAAGTTGATAGGAATGGCCATTGAGTTTTTCAACTTTTCTAGCAAGATTAGGGAAATCATAATAAAGTATTTTAAGTCAGCTTTTATGAAATTCACTGTCAATGGTTACACTACCAAATGGCAACCACTTGAGATCGGTATCATGATGTGCTGTGTAATTTTCCCGCTTCTTTTCGTTCTGGTCATGGAGTTAATTTTACGAGGCGCATCAAGCACAGCCGAGGGAGTGATGACTAATGAACAACTGGTCCTTCCCCCTTCTAGGGCTTTTATGGATGATATCACCATTCTCGCACCATCTAAAATTGTTGCCGATGAACTATTACAAAAATATCATGACCTCTTCACATGGACAAGAATGATAGCAAAGCCCGAGAAAAGTCGAAGCCTGTCATTAATTCGAGGATCCGCCAAGGGAATTCACTTCAGAATTGGTGATAAAACAATCCAACAGTAAATGAAATGTCAGTGAAAAGCTCCGGACGGATGTATGAAATCCTCCTGACTGATCGACATCGAGGTACAGAGTTACAGAAAGCAGCTTTAAAGGGTCTAATTTTGATCGATAGAACCTATCTGTCCGGTAAAATGAAAGCGTGGTGTTACCAACATTGCCTATTACCCCGCCTTTTGTGGCCTTTGCAGTTGTATGAAATTGCACTTTCTCGTATTGAGCGCATTGAGAAAGTGATCAATAAATACTTGCGTAAGAGGCTTGGAGTTCCTCCTTGTTTTTCGAAATTTGGGAAATATACCAATTCCGGACATCTGCAGCTCCCAGTACGCTCATTAGTGGAGGGATTCAAGGTTGGGAAGGTACGCCTACACATGATGATGAGGGACTTGGCTGATGATTGTATTAAGAGAGTGCATCCAGAGATCTGGTACAAAGTGGTCCGCTCCAGAGGCAACCCAAGAAGCGGAAGCCAGCCTACGAGTTAGAGATATCATGGGTGTTACTCAAAATGATCTGGGAAACACAACGCACAAGTTCTTCTCCAAAGAGAAACCAAATGGAAATAGGCGCATGGTAATGGAAAAAGTTAAAATATTCGAAGAGGAGCATCGAATAGCCACTGCTGTTACTCAAGCTAAACAGTGCAAGTGGACAACATGGAACAATACAGAGTCGATTAAACTTTCTTGGAACTCGTTAATAGCGATGGAGCCATTGGCGATATCATTTCTTCTTCGATCTACATACTACCTCCAAATGAAACAAACTTCAAAATGTGGGGATACATGGATACAGATCTCTGTTTTTTCTGTAAAAAGGACCGAAATACCTTGTGTCATGTGCTTTCTGCTTGTCCACAATCGCTCCAGAGGTATACGTGGAGACACAACAAGGCATTAGAGGTGATCAAGGAGTTAATAAGAATACAATGTGAGACAAAAAACCAACAGCTTGTGGCAGCCAAGGAGACTAAGATCAGATTTCATAAGGAAGGTGAATGCCCTGAAAAAAAAAAAGACAGGCCCGAATATGAAGCTGCTGAGCGGAGCCAGTGATTAGGAGGTTTCAGTAGACCTAAGGACGTCTCTAAAATTTCCAATAAACATTGCACAGAGAAACAAGCGCCCCGACATCGTATTGTGGTCAGACTAAAAAAAGTCTTCCTAATAGAGTTAATAGTCCCTTGGGAAGAGAACAGGGTAGAGGCACATGAGCTAAAGAAAACTATACGAGTCACTGCGTGCCGAATGTATGGACAATGGTTGGAGGTGTAACATGATGCCTATTGTGGTTGGGTGTCGCGGGTTTCTGGGACATTCATTTCTTTCTTTCCTTTCTAAATAGGCATCACTGGTCGTGGTTTAAAAAGCGCTTCACACCGCATTCAAACAACGGTACAGAACGTGTCAAGTTTGATTTGGTCGAGATCAAAACAACAAGCGAACAAAATTCGCGCAACATCACGATCTAATATGCGCAAATGAGATATTTGTGTGATCATCGACAACGTTTTTTTTTTCTTCTTCCTTCACGAGCGCGTTAATAACGGAAAACGCGTTCAGGAAATTTCATTGCCGATACAAACTGCAAAGACGAACGATCTTTTTATTTACTTCTTTATGAGAATATACAAGAGAGACAATCAACAAGTTTATATTCATACCCTGTCTGATGGCAAACGCTGCTGGTAGCGCCAGGGGTGGCGGTCCCGCCATAGCCACCGAAACTGTGACATCACCCCTGGTCGGCAGCTGATGAAGACAGGGTATTGTATGTTACAAATTGCATTTATTGCATTTCGAACATGTAAAGCCTGAAATCGTAGTTCATGGATTATTACAATAATTTTCTGATCAATAAACTAAGAAAAATATTTCAAATATCACAAAAATATTTTAAATTTCACATCATTCGCTTTTAACGTTATTTTGAGTGATTTTTCCAATTATCTATCTATCTATCTATCTATCTATATATCTATATATATATATATATATATATATAGATATATATATAAGACACGTAGATATCTTTTGAGGTCGATGCGTTTTTTCTTTGAGCAATTTCAGCAAAGAAAATATAGAAATTTTATTTAATAGACACGGAGGTTACGTGACCAAAACAATAATTTAAACTGCGAATTAAAAATGCTTTAAAATAGTCTAAACGTTTCTAGTGTAATGAAAATGTAACTTATATATATATATATAATGACTTGATATTTGATATCACAGAACAAAAATACAGATCTGAAAAAACACATTTTTATGATATTTTTTTATATTAGGAACTAGGCTGCCTTTCGGCCAACCCTTTCTAAGGTACTAATAGTTGATACAAACCAATCTGTCCTGTTATTTAACTCGTAACTGAAGGGAAAAAACAGATTAATACCTTTCCTAAGGGTATTTGCGCGTAAGTGAATGCAAGGAATTCAACTGGAATTCGGATTCGACTCCCCCGACTTCTGATAGAGTACGCAAAATGTTGTCCAATATATGGAAACAGTTATATCTGGAAGATATATCTAATAATTATGATTTTATCCTTTAAATATTTGGTGTGTCTATCCAGAGGATTAAAACTAGGAAAATGTCGTGGGATCTCCCCTTTTTCTATTATAATGGACTCGACTTGTGTATACATAAACTCCTGCCATAGTTATGGTTATGCGGATGGATTATCTAGATTGGTACTTACGAAATGCGAACCTCTAGAAGACTCGGTAATAGCTGCTTTGGGAGCCGAAGACGAAATTAGTAAAGTGCTAAGCAATACAGAAACAGAATTACCAGTAACATTGTTAGAAATACGAAGAGAAGCTGAAATAGACGAATTCATAAGAAGAAGAAAAATAGAAGAAAAAGAAAGAAATCTAGCAGACAGCTTTTCAATTTGCGATAATGTACTACTATATTATGAAAGAGCAGTCATACCAAAAGTGTACAAAGACGAATTTTGAAGGACTTTCATCTAGGACACCCATGAAAAAACCGTATGAAGGCACTAATGAGACGTTTTATGTACTGGCCTAATATAGATGACAATATTACGCAGATGGTGGAAAAATGTAAAGGATGCGCCGCAGATGCAAAGGAACCACTAATTATACAGAACCCATGGCTTAAGTTGGTCAAACCTTGGTCAAGAGTCCATGCGGGCTACACAGGACCAATTGATGGATACTACTACTTCATAACGGTAGATAGTTTTAGCAAGTGGCCAGAGGTCTTCAGATATATAAACCCTACGACGGAAAATAACATAAACTGTTTATAGGATTTATACGCAAGATTTGGCGTAGTAGATTGCCTTGTAACGGACAATGGTACTTAATTCACCTCGAGCAGCTTCCAAAAATTTTGCGAGACTTACCAAGTAAAACATATAATAATAGCACCTTATCATCCACGGTCTAACGGTCTAACGGTCAAGCCGAAAGATTCGTGGACACTCTAAAGAAGGCATTGAAAACAGCAGAAGACGTACCAAGAGAGGGCTATCCAACAGTTCCTTTAAGTTTACAGAATCACCGACTGGAAACACATCATCTGGATTTTCGCCAGCTAAAGTGATGTTTACCCGCAAAATACAGTCTGTTTTTGATAAATTTTTACCCAGCAAAAATAAAAATCGGCATATACCCAAAGTGTCGAAAAGATCATTCAAACCAGATTAACGGGTCTATTTCAGAATGTTCAAAAATAATGTGGGATATTGGGAACCAGAAACAATAATAAACAGACTGGGAAATGTTACGTACACAATACAAGGAGAAAAAATTTACCCACGGGAGACACATAAACCAAATACAAAAAAGAAGAATAGAGAAGCCAAGCTCGTCACCTTTAGAAAACGATGAAAGAAATCTTTGAAGCTTTTGAGATTAAAAGACCACAAGAAATTAGAAGAACAAGCAGGAAATGAAAATTTACGGAAACGCTAATCATAGACCACAAACTTAAAAATTATAAACTCCCTCCAAAAACAAGAAGCTGTGGAGGGGGTGTTGTGTGATCTCCCCTTTTTCTGTGACAATGGACTCGACTTGAGTATACATATAGTATACAGCACTCGTCGGTTTCGACGTGGACATACTAATTCTAGCACGACTTCACTTCAAGACTTATATATATATATATATATATATATAATTCTACTAATCCTATTCCAGGATTACTAACCTAACTTCAAGTTTGTATTTTTACGTTTAATATAACTTATTTTCTTTCTCAAATATCTTGTTTGTTGTTCATTATTATTGTACGGTTCCTCACCAGGAATCCACAGCAGAAAACAACTATTTTCTCATGTAAACTAAACATTTTCACTTTCAATCGATGTTTAATTAATACTGACAATTCAGTGTCTACTGCAATTCCGAAAGAATGATTATCTTTGACGCGAACAAAAAGTTCTAATTGGAAAAGTGTTTTTTGCCATAGTTGACCATGGATGAGTTGACGTGTCCTACGGCCATGAAATGGTGTTTTTCATTTATTTTTTATCAAAAATTAAACAATAATGGCTCATGATATCAAGACTATGCTAGTGATTCGTGTTAGTGATTCGGGCTGATAAAGTTACACTCATACTGTTGGAAATAATCAGATAATTTGAAGAATGGACAATTTGCTCCTTGTTGGTTAACTCACTCTTTATCTATTTCTTTCTCGCTCTCTCTCTCACTATCTCTTCTCATTCAATCAAAGATTGCTATTAAGCATATAAAAGGAAGTTGTATTAAAATACTGATACTAGTACTAAAATCAAGAGGCAACTTGTCAAAATTCGATTGAAAAAACATTTAGTGTTGGCTTCATAATCACCTATTTTTGTTGTATATAGTAGATTACGAAATACAAAAAGAATGAGCGAGCATTTCGTCAATCTCCCTCTCGAAATATTGATATACTTAACGAGATAGTTCCAGCAGAACTAATCCTGTATCCACTGATAATCTTCACAGATAATAAACAAGGTTTGAATACGAGTTTTATTGATAGTTAAAATTCTTCAAGTTTCCAATATGACTTTTCATATATGTAAATGAAAATCAATCGAAAGAAAAAATTCACATTGACGTAAACAGAAAGTAAGTGTTATGAACCGAGATAGACAAAGAGAGAGAGAGAGAGAGAGAGAGAGAGAGAGAGAGAGAGAGAGAGATAGATAAGAGAATATGACAATAAGTCGATATAAATAAATACTTGGGTATCACATATTACAAAAGTAACATTTTAGTTGCTTGCTGAGATTGTTTGAAATAATTGTCTGTCATGAAAACCAAAGTCCTCGTCTCGATCAATTATATTCTTGTCAAAGTAGTTACAAGCTTAAACAAAGCAGCCATTTAGTTCAATGAATTGAAAACCCTTGCAGTCATATCTTGTTCACAAAGATTTGTTGCAGACCAATGTCAGCTCTGGTTACTGATCAGGAAATATCGTTTTTGAGTGTTTGAAAAAGTGAAACTAGATTAAGATATTATGGTATGGTTAAAAAATTATTCATTCAGCTTTTAATCTAAATACATTGAAACCTTTTCTTAGCTTTCTCTCTCCATGCATAAAATTGTACATACACAAATGTATAAACATGTTTTCACACAGGTGCTCATAGACACACATACATGTTTGCTTACATACGAACGTGCATATACAGCTCCTTGTATTCAAACGTAGTCTTAGTTTTAACAACACTGATAGTCAGATCAGTTAAGATATTCGATCGGTCAGAGATTCTATACAGACGTCGTATATTTATTGCATTACATTAATAATTGATGTTGAGTGGTAAAACGATCAATCGATTTTCAAAATAGGCCGCTCTTTTCTTATCCACCTAAAGCCAGTATAGATTTGCAATTTATATAATCCAGTTTTAGATATATCGATTCAACATTCATCGTATTGTTGCTTAGGTAGTAAAATCTAACGGCCTGAATGTTCAAAATAACATCATCGATAATGTAAAAGAAAACCCAGTAAAAAATGAAAATAAAAATCATTCAGCTAAGAAATTCAAATAATATTACAGCTATCGTTTTCATTAAACACTCTCTCTCTCTCTCCTTCGTCTCATACATATATATAAACACACACACACACACACACACACACACACACACACACACATATATATATATATATATATATATATATATATATATATATATTATAAATTGTACTTTAGAATATATACAAACTACAACCTACTAAACAATTGTATATTTTAATTCGACATTGAAAGAACAACGTCTCATCAGGTATTTAATAATGATGGAAAATTTAAAAAAAACTCACTACCTATTATTTTTAAAAATCTTTCGTACAAGGTAAAGAGGGTAGGAAAGATGAAAAAGCAAAAAGGTAAATAAAAAAGGGTGAAAGACGAAAGAGAATGATACGGAGAAAATAAAAACAAAGAGAAAAACAAGAAAGAAAGAAAGAAAGAAAGAAAGAAAGAAAGAAAGAAAGAAACGAGAGTAAAAAGCTAATGAAAACGGCTCAGAGATAAATAGACCCCCAAATTTTGGTAGGAAGTAAAATATGGACCAATACAGATGTCGGTCTCGCAACGCCTGGACTTAACAAAAATAAAAGAAAGTGAGAAAATGCATAGAGGGAAGAAAGTGTGAGAGAGGCAATACAAGCGGAAAAGATATAGAAATTTCAAATTTTGGCCGGAAGTCAATTGCAGATAGACACATATAGATATATAGAATCCTGAATAAAATTAAGGAATTAATGGAAAAAATAATTCTCCTCTTCGACAAAATAACAGCTATTTTGAATCGACTAAATCAGAAAATCTCATGAACCAGAAAGAAATATGGACAATGCGGGATCAACCTTCGAAATCAATCAGTTTTTAACTGAATTTTGATCTAAAAGTCTGATGTAATGTTTGAGAAATCGATTGTCATGTACTTATTCACCCAACTATTTGCATTTTCTGCAAGTTCATTGCCCTTCTGAATGTGTTTTAATGTGTAAGTCTCTCTCTCTCTCCCTCTCTCTCTCTCTTTCTCTCTCTCTCTCTCTCTCTCTCTCTCTCTCTCTCTCTCTCTTTCTGTATTTAATTTCGTGAAAATGACGCTGACATCAGTAATGTTTTCTTGATTCATGAAAGCTAAAGCAGCATTTTACTGATTTTGGGCTTCAAAAATAAGTAAAAAGCATGACACACGCTTGAACCATATTTGGAAAAATATATGCTTTGCTGATTACATCTTTCAAGGATGGAACTCGATATTAAATTGAGGACACTTAAGTGCTATTTATCAATAGAAATTTTATGAATAAATACAATTACCAAACATTAAGCCACTTCCATTTTGTTCATGGATAATGAAAAATAAATTTATTTTGTGATTATGGGTTGAGTATTTTTTACTTTCTTCTCTGTTTCCGGATAATATATTCTAATTAACGTTTCCTGTATTTTTCCTATTTTAACTCTCAGATATAGGTATTTATATACGTAGAAAATATAGCACAGAACCGGCTTAATGTGAAGTGCAACACGCGTATGTTTAAGTGGAAATGAAAAGTGTAAAGTCTCCTAAATTCCTCGACTTTTGCTTACTGTGGGGAATTGTTGTTTTATATTTTGTATCTCCAGGCATCAGAAATATGTACATCAATTCTGTGCGTGAATCGAAATTAAGAAAATATAACCCAGCTTGAAGGGTGTAGATCGAACTCATTCTGCATTCAAACTCTTTGCGTTTCTGTGAAAGACTAACAGTACCAAAAGCTACTTGGTAAATGGACCAGATAGCTTATATGACTATCTCTTGCTGATTTCCCTAATGAATGACATTGGAGAATTGGAATTCCAATCACACCTATTTCTCTTCTTATCTAAGTACTGATATTGTGTCTTGATTTGTTTATCTAATATCAGACGTAAAACAACTTGAAGTCATTAACATTAAAATATACTACGACAGATACATATGAAACACTAACCATGAAATACGTTGACTGTAATCGTAAGTTACTTAATAGCTATAGTTTACGTAAGGATCATATTGCTAACTAAAATCAGTTTATTATTCGATTACAATAAAGTTTGACGATCATATTTTAATGTTGATATAAAACTATTCACACTAAAAAATATCATTCTTAACAGCTTTACTTTAGCTTATAAATAAAAAGAAATACAAAACATTGACTGACATGTTTACTTTGTATTAGCTGTAACATTGTTGTATATTCTGTTTTTAATAGAAAATCTTTGCAGTGAAATTCATATGAACACTTCTCGTAACGTTCACGTATAATAGATTCTTATTTTATATTTGCTGATGAGTTATAAAATTTTATTTAATATTCTCTCATTCAATTAAGAATATTTACAAGTTATAAATTACGCAGATTCTGGTTATATGTTTTTTTTCCAAAAATTAATATTTTCCTTTAAGTGACATTTTTTCGATTTCTAGGATGAAAGTTATCATTATTTACATATATACTACTGTCTTCATCTTTGTTGTTGTTATCACAACGTTTCGTCTGCACTCCGATCATCATCAGGTGTATGTCGATCATACAGAGAATTTCTGTGTAATGTGACTATCTTGAACCTGTTTTCTATGTGAATTATTAGAAAATACAGAAAGTATAGATTGTTTTTATTTGAAAATTGCCTTGTGTGTTCGATCAAAACGTCTTCTTGAGTTCACATTGTCCAGCAGTAGTTGCACAACTTCCTTCTGAGGTCATATTATGGAGATGTCATCTATGTATCTTTTTTTATATAATCATATCGCTCCAAGTAAGGCATTTTACTGCTACTGTTTTTGCAGAGAGTTACATAAGAGGAAAGTGATGAGAAAGTGTGAAAGGTTATAGGGGGTGCCAGAAAGTGGTTAAGAGAAGAATGAGAATACTGATGAGAGTGGTGTGGACGGAGAACGGAGCATGAGAGAGAGGACGGAGGTTAGTGAGATAGGAGATGACTATTGACTTTACATTTAATTTCTTGAAGATTGTAGCTGTCGGGGAAGTAAGTAAATGAAAAGGAATTCTGTGACACCTCGGGCCGGCTGGCTCGCTGCCCCTGGTCCGGAAACTGCTGCGATGTTGATGATCGGAACCTGAGTGGGTTGATGCTGTCGAAACAGCACCAGTTATGACGACGCTTTCGGGCAGCTAGTCGTGATGATCTCAAGACGTCTATTACAACGGCAAACTCTCTGCCCACCTTGTGCTCTTTTGATCTCAGAAAATCACGTTGAAAAGCCTGGTAGCCGTCTCTCTACCATATCAAAACAAACCGGACACTTAAAAGAATAAATAAATAAGTTCGTAGACGCCTTGATGAGTTACGAAAGAAAGTCTTTATATATATATATAAAAAAGTTAAAAGCAAAATGTACAATCGCCGAATAAACAATTTTATCATCTATTATCCTTGTTTTTCTCTCCACTCATATTGCAATCTGCAAAATTAATAATATCAACAGTAACAATTTCCCTCACTTCGTTGTATTAAACAAAAGAAATATACCGACGTGGAAATAGGGTTACATTTATTTTTTTATATCATCATATCGCCTCAAGCAAGGTATTTTACTGCTACTGTTTTTGCAGAGGGTTACACAGAAGGAAAGTAATGAGAAAGAGTGACAGGTTATAGGGTGTGTCAGGACGTGGGTAAGAGAAGAATGAGAATACTGATGAGAGTGGAGTGGACGGAGCATGAGAGAGAGAGAGGACGGAGGTTAGTGAGATAGGAAATGACTATTGACTTTAGCTTTAAATTCTCGAAGATTGTAGCTCTCGGGGAAGCAAGTAAATGGAAGGGAATTCGACAAGTGGGAAGTGCGATAAAAGAAGCTGTCCATACTTTTGATTACAGTATTACCATTCTTAAAGTCATTGTTTCGAAATATTCCATTTTTAGGCTAACAATCACTGGTTACTTCGGTGAACCGATAGCCAAGTATTCCTCATGGTGGTATGTCAGACTAAAGGTAGAATAATATTTTCTGTTCACGGAACGCCAACATTCCCATCAGATAATCTATTCGAATGTCACTACATTCTCCAACGAAGAGGTTTGATTTAACAGTCAGAATCTATTTTCTGATCGAAGAAGAGTTTAAGATAGGCCGCATATTTTTTCCATAAGCTCTTGACCTAAGACAAAAAGATCATGTCGATTTTATGGTTCTTCTACTTGACCCTTGTGTTTTTAACCGCAGACGCTGATGCTGTGCTTTCAGGATGGTTTTATTCTGAACGATTCACTTGATGCTGATTATTTCCTGTTGGTATGAGTCTTGGTCACCACATGATTTTTGTACGGTGATTTAGACATTTCCTATCGGTTACTCAGATGTATATACACCCGGCAAAGGCTCGAATCATTGTGATAACAACAAAAAAGTTGTAAACAAGTGGCTACATATAGAACATAAGTGGCATTTTTTTTACTCTATTTCCTATTTGAACTACGCAAAAGTCATCAGTGCGATTCATCAGGTCTCTAAAAGGACACAGGTGCATTTTTACTTCTTTAAGAAGCAAATATGTTGTCCTTGCATTGGTTTTCTAATTGGTCCCTTTCTCCTCAAGATCGCAGACTCGCACAAATCACGCGGAGCATGAATGCTGGGTCCTTGGAATGATGAAACACTATGGGAAATTATTCATTTGAAATTTCTTTTCACAGCTGCTATCAAATTTTGACTGAATATGAAAGAGAAAAAGAAAGTTCACATCTGCCCAGATATAACAGCATTTGTCAATTGTTCCCTCTGGAGCTGATGTTTGATGAATCGCGTCAAAAGTGGTGTGGGGAATTGTGGATAAAGACAGATTTCTAATACGGATAAAAGATAAAAATTGTATTTACACTATATTAAATTTTATTATTCAGTATTACTTAATTGACATTAAGCTACTGATGTTAGATTTTCCAAAAGTATTTATAATGTGAATTTCAACATATAGTATATATTATTGTTCTTGAAAATATTTAGTGTAAAATACTTAGAGTATTAGAAATGTTTTTAGTTATGTCTTAATGGGTCTATCATCATATAACAAATAATATATGTAATAATATATTTATGGTTATTTAAATTATAATGTCATGTATATGAACCTACCATGTGATGTAAGGAAGATATAACTTCATGGGGGAATATGTGTTTGTTATGAACGAAACTTTGACCTTACACATAACAGATTAGAATAAGAACTAAATTGAAAACGCTAAGAATAATATAAAGAAGTTAACTCTATTAAAAGGTTCAAATGTCACTTTTTTAATACATAAATATGCTTGGAGAATGGAATGCACACACAAAACGAAACTAAATTAAAACAAAACAGTTAAACTAAAGATAACAAATATTAGTAGGATCCACTTCGCTACTTTCACTCACTTTTCGCAAAAATATGTCGATAACGAACGCTATCTGTCAGTTCTGATCTTCATTTTGAGGTGATGCCCAAAGAATCTGACTAGATCTGCAAGCCAGAAGAATCGTTGCTGTTAATCTTGACCCCTTTTTCGTACCTTTCAAGTGCCTTCGGTACCACCTAAATGCCGATGTAGCACGGAACGAAAATGAATGTCATCGGCCTACACGTAAACCCTGATTTGAGTCCCACCGGATTGCATGACTTTAGCTGGCAAAGGAAAGGCTCCAAAACCAAAGCATAAAGTACGGGTGACAACAGTTATTGTAACTCCCATTCACGACCCATTCATTACAATTTGCTCATTCGCCACAAGGGCTTACCTATTACATTCTATGCATACCACAATACCTATATTTATAAGGAAATTACCAAAATCCTCATGACATAAATATTTATTTTTGTACAAATGTCATTTTACAAATAAAAAATATATATATAAAAGGAAAGAAAACGAAATGATGACCCCAAAAAGGAAATTGACATAAAAAAAATAAAATAACAGATGTTAGTAAGACACATCCCCTCCGAACCTCAGCAAAAAATATAAGAGCGGTTGCTGTATTCTACCAATAGACAAAAACAAAGTTCACTTACTAACGGAGAGGGAAAACTAAAATAAATGTTGGAGTGGGATAATCAAAGAATTACTGGGCAGGTCCGGAAATCTAAACACGGCTTATAACAAAAAAGAACGCCAGAAACAACACTTACCTTAACTAAGTAAACAAAGTGTGTCTATCTTAACCAGAGCAGGATTCGAGAGGAAACCGCCCTGTTGCGACAAAAAAGCATTAAGCAAGAAAATCAAAGGTGATTGCGTTTACTCAAACCACGTGACATCTATTTCACTATTATTGCGAGATATAGCAGAACAAGTCTAGAAACAAAATTCGTCTCAACCTAAAATAATGGGATGACATTATCGCACGTGTATGTAAGATCGATGAACACGAGATTTTCGGTCTCAATACGAGCCGTCAACTCGACGAAATAGTCCCAGAACGCGAAGCCGTTTCCTCTAAATCAAGGTCACACCGATGGCAGATGGCAGATGGCATAATCCGCTCAGCACCTCTGAAGCCTATGTCATTGAGAGATGGCATTTTCTGAATCACTCGTCAGGTAAGCGAAAACAACATGGTCGCTGAGTTAATTCACTGCTGGCGCACAACTAAAAAAATAATGCGATTCGGTTGCTGACAAATAGCCCACACAGAGGGTTCTTCCCGGCCCCTTTCAATAATTCTCGATGAATGGGTTTTCTAGCCTGTGAAAGGCCTCTGGACCAAGGAAATGACCTGGACCGCGGAAATTTCGTTTCTGCAAATCTGATGCCAGAGGGAGGAGAGCCTCTACTTACGGTCCCTGCTGAGAAGTAGTACAGACTACCGGGAAAAAGATGAGAGGAAAAACTAAGGGGTTTATACCCCAGCACTACACTTCAAGTACAACGCCTTTGGATCCAAGTCCGGACCGTCGTTCCAAACATTGCCTGCACCTTCGACCAATGCTTCTTCAGCTGGAGCCTGCTCCCAAAATACACAAAAGTATGCGGACGCGTCCGTCAGTTCAACTAAACGGCCTAGGAAACGTGACCCGCTTCCAGGAACCTCACCGCAAAGCAAAAATCTTGGCCAAATAGCCTAACCTAGACAATCTAGACTCTTTCCTCCGATCAATCAAACTACTCGCTCGCATTCAAACTGGCTAGCTTGAGAGACATTTTTCAAGAAAACCCCTTAGACGCAGACTGAACAGTAGAACCTCCCATCACTCTGTGTCCGTCTTTAATACATACATCGAAGACAGTCACACCGATATCCGTCGGAAATTTTGAATTAAGAAATGATGAAACTAGGAATAAAGCATTGCTAACTACTTAGGTTCAGCAGACCCTATTTGGGCCATCCTGGTATCGAGAACAAAGTCTTTGGCTCCTGTTAAATGGTCCTATACAGTCTGTTTTCGCCCTGTATTCCTGATTAGTTATTACTCCGGGGCATGGGGAAGTTCTCGTCGCCGGACCTGCACTTGGAAAGAGCGCTCAAAAGAACCTTCTTCTTTGAGGACAGTTTCTTATGGACGGCCTGCTTGTCTGTTTTCTCTTGGGAAATGATTTTTCTTTGTTTGGGATGGGGTTGGGAAGGAGATAGAGATAACAGAGCCCTAAATGGAGGAGTGTGGAGACTCCATGCTCTACCTTTTTGACCAGATACTTCCATTTTTACTGAGGAAGCAGAGCCGGATTGTATCTTGGTTTTTTCCATAGCTTTCTCTGCCCTACTTCGACAAGACTTTCTCTCCATTATGTAATTTTTCTCCTCTTCTTCTAACTACGTCCACTGTTTCAATTACGAAGACTTAAATGGAAGCCAACTCTACAAATAAATTGACTTTTGGCAACTTCTTAACTGCTGGCAACTCCTTCTTAGGCTGCTACTCTTGCTGTTGCTGTAGGATATACTCCTGCTGTTGTTGTTAGAGCTACTCCTCCTGTAGATTCTCTTGTTGTTATTGATGTCATACTACTGCCGCCGCTGCTTTCTCTACTTCTGCTTGTGCTGCTTTTGTCGCATCTGCTTCTGCTGCGGCTTCTCCAGAGATGCAAATTGCTTGGGTCGCACATCCTGCTGTTTTTATTGTATAGTGCTTGATATCGGGATGAAGAGAAAGCGTTGGTACTTACAAAGAATTTGTCTCTTTGAATCTGAATCTGCTCAATTAAAGAGAAAACTCTTTGTACTTAATGTGTTATATGGTATAACTGGACAATTGTTTGACCTTATCCAGCCATTCCTTTCAGATCGCACAATGAAGGTAATATTGAACGGATATTCCTCCCAATACTATCATACGAATGCGGGTGTCCCTGAGGCTCTATTCTAGGTCCTATGCTTTTTCTACATTAACAATCTCTAAGATGTAATAAGATCTCAAGTAGGCATATAGGCTGACGATACTACCGTTTACTCTCGCATCGATCAAAACTACCGAGGCTGACAAAGCAAACCTCGCCGCCGAACTTGTAAAAGACCTCCTATCCGTGGTGGACTGGGGTAAGAAATGGCTCATGAATTTTAATGCTTCCAAAACGAAGCTGCTATTAACTATCACAGACAATTGCTCATGCCCCCACCCATTAGCATGGATCAGGCTAGTCTCCCTGAAAGCAAAACACTTCGCCTACTCGGGTTAACTCTAACAACAGACCTCAAGTTGATACATAAATCCGCGGTTCTCTGTGTAGGGCCAGGAAGTTTTTGCCATCTGAAACAATACTGCACATATGTAAATCTACCATCCACCCGTGCCTTGAATATTGCTGCCATATCTGGTCTGGTGCTCCTGCTATCCACTAAGGTGTACTTGACAAAATCCAACGAAGAATCTGTAATGTGATAGATCCCGACTTGTTAGCTCAGATATAGTCACTTGCTCACCGGCGCAATGTGGCTTCCCTGTGTCTTTTCTACACATACTTTCACGGCTTCTGCTCCGATGAACATAGCTCACTGGTGCCCCCTATAAATAAATTTACTCGAGCTACAAGATTAGCAACTAGGTCCCACTCTTTTACTGTAAAACCAATAAATTGTAAACGCAAATTCTATTCAGCAGCTTCTTTTCGCGCACTTCCCGCCTGTGAAATTCCCTTCCATTTACTTGCTTTCCTGACAGCTACAATCTCCAAGAATTTAAATGTAAAATCAATAGTCATCTTTTATCTCACTAACCTCCATCCTCTCTCTCATGCTCCGTTCTCCGTCCACTCCATTCTCATCAGTATTCTCATCCTTCTCTTACTCACTTCCTGACACCTCCTATAACCTGTCACTCTTTCTCGTAATGTAACCCCTGCAATACAGTGGCAGTAAAATGCTTTCCTTGGGGCGATGTTATTATATTATATATATATATATATATATATATATATATATATATATATATATATACCACCGGTGATATACTTGTGCACAGTGAGAATGACTCTGAATGAAAGTAGCCTGTCAAAATATACCTGAGAATAAGTTATATTTATTTAGATAGATAAATGATCTGTATAGTCTGATTGTCATTATTGTTTCACTTGCATTACGGGAAAACATGCCCAAACTGTTCCTTATTCTCCTAAGCTTTCGTTGTTACATCTTCCATTCTTTTTCATGTGTCTGTTGTATTCATTAATTTTACCCAGGATAGAATAATCGTTCACTTTAAAATTCCAAGAAGATTAGCGGATTATAAGCACTAAGATGGCCCTTTGGAATAACGGCTGAAACTTTGTGTGTATAACAAAAATAAGCATATGGGACCGGGTGAACCCATACAATAATAATTGCTACTTCATATTAAATTTTATGTCTATTATTATTTCCCGCTCTTTCTTTATCTCTCTCTCTCTCTCTCTCTCTGTTTATTTGTATATATGTTTGTATCAAGAAATTTTCACGAGACACACACACACACACACACACACACACACACACATATATATATATATATATATAGGTGTATCATGAAAATTTCTTTGGTTAAATGGAAAAAAAGAACAGAGCGCAAATTTAATTTTCCAATTTTTAGTTGTTCCATTGTCTGTGCAGATATAGAAATTGTCTTGTTTACGGTGAGTTGTGTTTGACGTTGATCTGCTGTTTCTCGTTAACGTCTTTCGGTCACTCTCAGCCTACCGCGTTCATTCTGTTGAGAACGAAGCAGATCTGAAGCTGTAGAACGCAATTGCTGTGCTCGCAATCGTGCATTCTCAAGTCTGGCTGCACGCCGCTCTGCTGCTTCCTCAGCACGTATCTGAACCATTCTTTGTCTTCTTAGCTCGTTCGCTAATGCCTGTTCTTCCTCACTTTGATTTGCAATTACTCGTTGCACTTCTGCTTTGCGAGTACGGCGATATAATTTTGACCTTCTTCGAGGCATTATCGTTATGAATTGAAGCAGATCTTTTGCACTGAAATTAAGAATCTGAAAAAAGTGCCTAAAATCGCCATTTCAAAATTTTAAGTTCCTCCTTCTTCATTTTTGACACTATAGAAAGTCTTTTTCAGCTTATTTTCAAAAAGATTTATTTTTGAAAAAAGCCAAAACAACAAACAAGGGGACTTAACCCTTGATGTTTACCTAAAACAAAAGCAAAAAAATGTGGACTGATTTTACTCTGAACAGGTATGACAAAGTGAGCACCCCAAGAAAAATGCTAAATTAATAAATTTTTCGGATTTTTTTACATGAAAGTTTAGTGTCTTATCGATAATAATTCGTTGAAAAAAATGAAAAGAAAACGTTTAAAGAGTGTCTGTCGTTTAGGCCCCACAAATAAGAAATGATGGCTTAGGTTAAAAAAAAAAATTTGTTTAGTAAACAAACGAAAAATTGGGATATCGATAATAATTCGTTAAAAAAAGAATAGAAGACTTTATTTGTTTTTTAAAGGGTAAGAAATTTCTTTTCTTTACACTCGCCAAAATAGAAATAATAAATAAAAAAAAGACTTAGGTTTAGAAATAAAAATAAATTTATTTACTAAACCAACGAAATAAATGTGATATCAATATAATTCGTTGAAAGAAAATGAACAGAAAACTTAATTTTTTTAAAGGGGGAAGGGATTTCTTTTATTTACGCTCGCCGAAATAGACATAATAATAATAAAAAGGCCTGAGTTTACAAAAATAAAAGAAATTATTTACTAAACCACCGAAATAAATGGGGTATGGATAATAATTCGTTGAAAAATAATAATAGAAAACCTTTTTTTTTTTAAGGGAAGGGATTTCTGATGTTTACGCTTGCCAAAATAGAAATAATAATAAGAAAGGCTTTGTTTACCTTAAATATGAAATTTTCCTATGTTTCCTATGAAATAACAAAGTTGTCTATAAAGGCGCCCATATTGAAATAAAAGTTTTTGGGTTTGGCTTTCATATTTTTTAATATAATGTATATAAAAACACGCTCGTATTCGATTAAAATCCTATAGTAAAATTTCAAAACAATTGGTGCAGCCGTTTTCTAGATTAGCGGATAGTAACAAACGGAGAAGTAAATTTTTATTTATACAGATTAATGCGAGTATACAGGGTGTGATGGATGAATTCTAAACTAAAAATAACACTGACATCCCATTTTAACAGGTATAATTACCAACATTACACAGCGTATCTTGGAATACTAAAGAGTAAATTTATTTAATAAACCTGACTCCAGACGACTTCGGAATCTCCTGTAACTCTTCTGAACGGTCTAGCTATTAAATTTTGTGCATTCTGCCACAATTGTTGCCTTCATTTAATCTAAGGTGTTACAAAGTGTTTTGTTGGTCTCTCGCTCAATTGTGTCTCACATATAATAATCAAGGGGGTTGACGTCTGTGGAGTTATGTGGCCAGTAAGTGGTGATGTAGTCGCAGAAATTGTATGACACTCATCACTGGGTTCTCCTGTTTGAGTGGCATAGTTAAAAAATATTAATGTATCTGTCTGAATGTGGATTGATAACTGTGCTTATTTAAATATTAATTTCCAGGAATCTAATGCTGAAATGAATGAGCCATTTACCATCTTTCTTTAATTAGATCATTTCTCCATATGCTAACGTTTTATGTCGTTGATTTTGTTTGATTTTTTCTTTATTATCTTTATTTTTTATTATCAAACGCTTGAAAGTTGCCACTTGATTTCAAATAATTGTAGACATTTTGCTAAATATTGATTGCATTTGATCGAATGTCTAGATTAAATTGAAATCATTTATTTATTTATTTATAATTCATTTCTATTGAGGGAAAATATTAATAATAAAAATGATAAGATATTGTTTTTGCAGTTGGAATTTTGTATCCAAAAAGTATGCATTGTTTTATTTGAAAGACTTCGTGAAAATTTCAATACAATTTTGTAAGAACAAGTTCTGTGCAACGTCCAGTACTAAATCATCATTAAACTTTAAATACTTTTTTCCAGTAGTTCACATGTTTAAAATATTAATGACATTACGATTCCAGATATTTGTGTCTCATTGGGAAGTGTTATATAACTCTGTATACAAAGCCTGTGTAAAATGAAAGAGTTCGAATGATAATTTTCTCAGAAGACACAGCCTCCTTATTGAGAACTTCATCACTCTCCTTTATTTAGCTTTAGTTTTGGTGAGCTTTGTAAATATTAAGAAAATATGTGATGAATCTTTTTCAGCTTTTGAAATTAATTTTCAGGAAACTGTCTTATGTATTAATAAGTATAGAAATAGAAATATAACACGATCCTCGGGCGTACCTCGACCAATTCTTGCTGAACCTCGACCAATCCGCCTACGTTGTGCTTGTTTGATCTCGGACCGTCCGAAGTAGGATTGCCTGTTATCACCTGACTAGGTTAGCCCAGATACGCGAGTGGACAGTATATAGTTAAAACAAGCTATAACTGGATCACCGGTTCCAGGCAGCTGGCTAAGGGAATATAATCAGTACAGCACTGCAACACCACGGGTGTAGATTATATATATTATATACACAGTTATAAGCAAGTCAAACTTGGGTTATGCACAGTTGGCTCGTAATTCAGTATCACATTACAGTAACAATGTCCTCGGAGCTGTGGCTTGCTCAGTCAGCTCTAGCAGCACATCAATTTCAGATCGACCGTCTTCTTCAAATCACGGGCTCAATTCTGCTAATTTCGTTTTCCACCTCGATTTTATTAAAAAGGCACAAAACTTGGGTAACAAATTCAGTTACTGTGAATTATATTTCATTCTCTGTAGAAATCTTACCTGCTCGAAATGGAAATAATATCATTATTCATTTCAACTGAGCCTTCAGCCCTTCATCGCTACGGTGGAGAACTTACTCTCTCATTTATTGCTTGCCTGTCCGTACCACAGTTTAGGTAGCTGAAGACAGGAAGATCTCACAGTCCAATTTGACCAGGGTCCAAACAATTTGTCAAAACAGGACGGCAATGTTATGTTTATTCTATCGACCCACAAAGATTCAATCAATTCGTTTACTTTTCCTGACAAAAGTAATTGTATTTTTCAATTTTAGGGAAATTTCTTCTTATCCATAAAATTAATAAAAATTAAAACCAGCCAGCCTGAAATATCTTTACAGAAATTGCAATTCATAAATAATTTTTTTGTTGTATAAAATCATCACGAAATAGTCTAATTAAATTTCCGATAAAAAACTTGTTTCTATTATGCTGCAGATCATATTTAGATACGTAAAATAATCCTGTCTCTCGTGTCGGAATTGTCTAAATCCGAATATGTTAGGCATTATCTAAACAATAATACATCGCGTTGATTTCTTTGGTATTGTAAATCAGTCCATAAATAAATCCAGTGGATAGAACTATTTGCGTTAAAATTCAGAAAAAAATTCACCGAAAAAAAAGTCATTGTCTATCAATTTTACATTTTGTTTTCCTGCACCTTTCGATCAACCAAGTGACCCCAAAATTATTTAAACATTAAAAACAACTTATCTGTGATCTGTTCATAAAATCTCGGTTATTTGACTGAATTAAATACCAAATAATTTACGTAAAAGGGCGGAAAGCTTTTAGAAAAGTTCAGTCAATATGTGAACGATTATTCATAACATATTTTTAGGTCTTTTCTAAGAAAAGGAGAAATCTAATTAAAAGTTAATTAATATAAATTCAATTTGAAAATTTTCTTGAAATAAAAATACGAAAAATAGAATATTTATCTTTACTACTCATCAAGGAATACTCTTGGTACAAAAATCTGTAGTTATTTTTAAATGGGCTATATGACTGATTTCTAGGTCCTACAATATCACAAATTTTCTTGGAAATTACTGAAGAAATACTCACGATGCTAACTATTAATCATAATGTTTGAAACTAACAATAAATAAATTTGAAAAATAATTAAAATATTTGTTTTACTGCTTATATATGTGTGCACAGACACGCACTTTGTGTGTATGACTTTATTGTTGGCTTTTAAATTGAAAAAAATTATGCAATTTTATCAAATTCCTAAAACAGAAAATCCAGTATTTATTGCATTAAATCCCATACATATTCATTTTTTTTATTAATTTTTTTAATTATCCAAACGTATATGCTCAACATATTTACATTCTAGATGATCATTTTCAATAAAAATCGTGTAGGTTTCATCAATAATCTTCCAGTGTATGTGCGTATGTACGCACATGTGTGTGTGCGTGCGTGCTTGCATAAATATATGGATCACTTCATTGGAAAATGCAATTCACTAATTCAGCTCAGAAATTCACGTGCTGATCAAATATTTCTTATTGAAAACAAGACGAGATGAAGCATTACAAAATAGAGCATTCCTCTAAGAAAGATAAAAAAATCCCAACGATTTCAATACAAAAGATTAGGACACTGATTTCATGGCATATACAATTGTCATAGTTTCAGTTTATTCTCACAGACGTAAATATATTTTCTGTTTTTAAATATTTTATTTTGTTCATTTTCATTTTCTGTTGTCAAATAAATTATTTTGCTTTTGTTTATGAACCTCAGACACGGGCGTGGACTTTCAGAATGTCAGTATTATAAGTTTCCACCTTGTGTGCTTAATGTTGATTAGTTAAATGCACAAAGTTATTAGGGTAGAGTGTGAACAACATTTCCCCAAAGAAATAACATTATTTATATCTTCTGCTAAAAAGAATATAATAAGGTTAGAACAGAGTGTCAAGGAAGCATTAAAACCACTTGCGAAATGGATCTTGGGTTTCTAAAATCGAAATTTTCCTAAAAGGGAATTATAAAATTAGTGTGGAATATATGTGCTCCCACTATTTCCATACACGATCATCTCGTAGACAACTATGGGTAGGGAGAGGATAGTTCCAAAAAACCACAAGCACTGGATATGACAATATAACACGCTTCACTTTCTTCACGCGACCATCATTGTTCAACATTTCAAAACGCATTAGACATGGTGAAATGACCGGAGGGGTTAACAGCGATCGAAAAGTTATGATAAAATCAGTCAATTAACTTAATGTACTTTCCTGAAAACACAAGGACAGGTAAATTCCTGTATTTAATATGTAAAACTCACTACATTTACTTAGAAATAATATACTTAAGTGTATAAATATTATCAGATATATTTACACTAACATATGTGTAATATTTATAAATAGATATCCTACAAATTTATATTTATGGTTATTGTTGAGTACAAAGCCACTCTGCACTGATAGTACAGTTTTAAATCAAGCGTTTGACAGAATTAAAATGTGCACCAAGCGATGGGATAATCACTAAAATCATTAAATGCGATATAATTACGAAGAAAAAATATTGATATTACAGAAGTGTTACAAATGATTAAATTTACTATTTCCCCTAAGCAAAATACTCGGGTGCATTTCAAACAGAAGTTATATTCATTAGACTCTAAAATTTTGAGATCTTTTTTAAATTTTAAATTTTTCGGCCATTTTTTTGAGCGATTGACACAGTTGTAAACAAACGTTAACTCTCGGTTTTAAAAAATCTTTCAAAAACAAAATATAGGTTTATCACGCGTTATGTTTGGAAAATTATCAACTCTAAAGTTAAATTAATCTGATTTGAAATAAATATTATTTGTTTATGTCATGACATTTAAAATGAAAGTATTTTTTAATCACAAAGGTTTGGAGGTATGGTGACCAAAAGTTGGTTGCAGTTTATCATTTTCTAAGAGGAACAACGCTTAAAACATGTGACCTTTTAATAAGTCTCTTATAAGTTTTCATAGTAAAAAGAATGTGCAAATTTAACAAAAAAAAATTAGAAACTATTTTAAAAATCTTAATTCTAAATGATTTGAATTAAGCTTATGAATTTTCGATCTGTAAATAAAGTTTATTTTAATGAATTAATAACCGAAGACACTGAGTAAAAGGGAGAAATTTAAAAATATGTTTGAAACTTTAATGGGCAAAGAAAAAATTAAAACAATCCTTATAAAGATTAATTATTAATCAATTTTTTTTCTTTTTCAGAATATGATATCCTAAAACAAGATAATATATATCTATACAATCAATTGAAATTTTATCTACTTTAAAAATAGAGAAGTTTTAATGCATTTTTGATTTTACTATTTGGAGCAGATTTTCAGAAAAATGATCTCGTAATTCAAATAATAATTACATAAATTACATTCCCCAATGTCTTGCATTCAGCTAATAAATAAGAAAGTGTTGTAGATAATGTATTTCTAGAAGTTTTATGCAATTAATTGAAGTGGGAGTTAACAGAAGTAAAAAAATACTTTACCAAGATATTTAAAAAATAAGAATGGCATAAATAATATCATTCATTTGGGAATAAGTTCTGAAAGTTTCATAAAAATCAGGCGATTAGTTGATTTTTCAAGAATTTTTAAATTAATATCTTTCAACGCCAAAAAACGAAATAAACACAGCGTGAATCGCTGACAGAAAACAAAAAACGAAATTTTAATTGAAATTTTGACCGTGTTAGAAAAGATTAATTTTTTAAAAATAATGACAACAAAATTTGATCTTTCCTCTTACTAGCATAAATATTTTGATGATAAAACTTTGTTTTTATTAAGTTTGAGCTCTTAAACATAATTCTATGCTTTTATTTGGCAATTAAATGGAGGTAACTATTAAAAGGTAAACGAAAGAAATGTATTGTCTTTTATTTATCGGGTGTATTTATTCATATTTTTCATAGGAATGCTACAAAATTGTCATAGTAACAGAGGTGTACCTCTTCGACTCCAAGCTTATGTAAAGATAAAGTTTTCGAAAGTCAATTTTCATTCAAGAAGGCTCTGCTTACTTAAAAACACGAAAGAAAAGTAAACAGTTGTTTCTTGAGTTTTTGTTTAAACTATTACAAAATTCTTAATAAAAGAGAAATGATATAAAAAAGGAAACGTGGAGCATAATTAATGTGTTTCTCAAATCAATTGAAGTCAACATGACGAAAATCTGTACCAAAATCAATGCAGTTAGAAAAAAATATTAAATGATTGATTTCATTATTATGAATTATTATTAATTATATGCTTATTATCTTTCATGACACATTTCATGGGAAAAATTTGAATTAAACTGAATTAAATGAGAAGCATTATTGCAATGATTAAATTTCAGATTTACGGAGAATTCAAAGGTTATTCAATATCGATTGAAGAATTAAAATAATAATCGAATACAAAGAAGTGAATTTCTTTCAATCACACATTTAAATAAAAACAAAATATCCTGATATATTTTGGACTTAAAAGTAAAATCTTCACTTTCTCCGTCAAAGAACTTTCTAAATATTCGAAATTGACTCACGTTCATGGAAAAATCGGAATTCAGGTTTTGTCTTAGAACAGAACTAGAATTTCAACACCGAGAGTTGGTACAAACAAAAGTTTTCTTTTATTTGAACTAAAGGCAAAAAACAAAATAATAAATTAAAGAACCGCATTGCAAATTTGCGAACTGCGTTTGTTATTTTTGGTAACTATTGCCGTTGCCTAGCGGAGTTTTATGTCAACACAAAATAAAATCGTCGCTGATAGTGAATGTTATTGTGTTACCGTCTTAATAATCTCTTTGAAGATGGCTCATGTGAGCCGAAAGCTTAGAACAAACTTAATAAAAAGTTATCCAAACCTTCATCATCAGCTTCAATCTTTATTGTACAAAGTATTCGTGTAAAATCCTTTATACAATAAAAACGGAAGCTGATAATGGTTCGCCTGAAATAGGCCTTACTTCCGATTTACCATGAAATAACGCGTCTTCTTTAATTTTTCTTATATATATATATATATATATATATATATATATATACAGAGAGAGAGAAAATTTTGAAATTTGACGAAAGAGTTGTGCCTTTAATACAGATAACAAGACGGTATGAAAAGTGTTTTTTGTTCTATAGACAAATATTATCAAATATTATATTCCAAACAGACCTCAAGAATATTTACTTGAAAACTGGAAAAGAACTTACAGAAGTAAAAAACAAATTCTTTCATATATTGAAGAAGTGCAAAGATGTAGGGAGAATATTTGGAAAAATCAAAAGTAATCAAAAGGAATATAATCCCAATGCAGAATGGATTAGTAAAATGAGAACAAGATAGAATAAAGGATATACCAGTGCGATAATCCCCAAAATTTAAATCCCCCAGCAGAATAACAAGATACATAGCTTTTGGCTCTATCGTCTGTCATCAATCCATAAAACTCTTGCGCTAAATTTATCAATGCTAATTTCCAATGAAATTCCAGAATAGATCACTGAAGATATTTCTTACCTCCTGCCAGAAACCAATGAAACAGGTGATCGAAAAAAACTTATAGGCCTATAATATGCCTGCCCACCATAACTAATTTGATCAAGTTTTTACTGACGAACTCTACTTACACTTTTCTCGATGAGAAATTTGTTTTACCCTAAAACAGAAAAGATGTCTAAGAGGTTCGTATGACCGCAGAGATCAACTAGTGATAAACATAAACATCTATTAATCAATAAATGAACCTGGAAAATTACAGGAGAAAAGGTAGAAATCTCAGTACAGTTTGAATAGATTATCGTAAGGCTTTTGATAGTGTTCTACACTCTTAGATCCTTAAGGCTTTGAAAATGTACAAAGTCTCCTCGGCAATAAATTTCCTTAAATATGGCATGGAACAAGTGAAAAATCACATTAAGCCTAAATCACACTAAATGTACAGCCATTTCTAATTGTTTGCCTATCTGACGAGGAATCTTTCAAGTAAATTTCCTGCCGATCCTTCTGTCCAGTCTGTCCTTAATCTTCCTTTTCGCATGAACTAAACATGGATACAAATTAAAGCAGAAATCGTTTAATGTCATTCTACCTGCATTATATTAAAATCATTACCATTGAGACAATGAGTTGAAGGGTGTCCTCAATACATTAAAATGTTTCAGTAAGAGACGTGCCAGTGATAGTAGATGCGCTTGGAATGATAAAAAATGGAACAAAACAATACATTGAAAGAATCCCTGGAAAGAGAAATACAAAAAATTGTCTTGTTAAGTACAGCCCACACACTAAAGAGAACTTTGTATGTTTAACGCTAGAGCTGTTAGGAGCAGATAGAAAAAAATGAAATGGAGCCATAAGAACACACCAGGACCTGCCTTAGGTCTTCTCGCAGACTTGGTAGGTAGTGCGACCATAACAGAAATCGAAATATGATGAAAAATGATGTAATAATGAAAATTTGAAGGTAAAGACAAATGTTTGAGTGATGCAATTAAAATGAATGCAAATTTCTAAAGTCTTGTTTCACCTTTTCGTTGACTTCTTGTAAAATACAACATAATAACCTGTATTAGTGTTAATAGCGTGCTTTCGTTAACAGCAGGCTATTGTTCATTAGATTTTTAAAAGAATATTTGAAATGGCTTACGCTTACATCAATTATTCAAATATTAGATTGGTGAAAAAATTAAAAACATTTTTATCAAATCTTTTAAACATATAATTGCATTACATTGTTATTTAGTTAAAGTGTTTCCTGTGATCTGACTTTATATTCTTCTTCAGCTAAATTACGATTCCCGTTTTTATTTCATGCATTTTTCAATTATTTTCTAATAAGTTAAAACTATTATATAAGGTGAACAAAACCTAGAGTGTTTTATAGAGAGAAACAAACAACATTTTAAAGGTGACAGTTTGGGTGAATACCCGACATGTAGAAATACATCACATAATTGTTTCCTGCATCGCATTTTCAACATAAGGATGGAAGAGGTCAATCAACTTTTCTTACTCATACCTTTTCTTATTCCAATGCGTCATTCAAATAAACTTATTGTGTCATCAGTAAAATTTATGCATGTTTATACTGCCTTTGTTACATCATTCTTTAAAAGTTTTTCATTTCATCAGTTTTCAATTTCTTAGCTATTCATGTCCATTCTTTGTTACTGAACTTAAAATTGCTACTTAAAATGTAATGATATCATTACCAGTATCATTTTACACTTACTGTCTCAGTAATTCACTTTTCATCAGATTAATCTCAGAGTAAATACTTGAGTGTGTATTTGACATTCAGCCATGATTTTTGCCAAAATTATGTAATTTCATAAAGATTAGGCGTAAAAAGTAAAGATAATCAATTTTTCAATTTTTTTTTACTATTTTTATTTTCTATAGGGAAAATATATTTTGCTATATGCATATTAGCTTTCTACATCTTTTTGAGAAACACCTAGAGGCTCTAATCAATGCTGAATTGCTTCATCGTTACTCATCGCTGAACCTTTCCTCAGACAAACAATATAACTTTCGTTTCTCCAGGTCAACTGCTGATTTATTTATTGCGGAGTCAGCCTACCATCCTCTAAATAAAAGTCTTTGAGTCTTTGAGAGACTCTGGCATGCAGGTTTTCTTCACGAGCTGAAACGTTACAGTTTATAAATGATCCAGTTTTTCCTATCAAATCGTAAAACGAACATTATCCTAAACGATCAATTGTCTACATCTTTTCGTACTTTCGTACTTTTCAATAGTAAGGCTAATCATTCTAAGAATGTCAAAATAGCAGCCAATGTCCAAGACGTCCTCAAGTCCGTCCTTAACTGAGGCAGAGAAGGCGTGTTAATTTTAACGCCTCCAAAATTAAACATCTCGTCATTAATCATCTGTAAGACCCCTCTTTTTCTTCTATCAGCATGGCAGGTGTTAACCTCCAGAAGAGTAAATCATTGCACATTTACGATCTAATATACTCAGAGTGACTCATTTTGCCTTCTCGGGCTAACGTTCCCGGCTGACAAGAAGTGATAAAACTATATTGACTGCTTTGCTTGGTTAGCTGCCAAGAAAAATCGGTTCAGTAACAGGTGTGGTAATTCTTCTATCCAGAATCTATCTTACTTCGCAATAAGTGTACTATTCTACTGCCACATATAGTTCGGCCTCTTTGCTATTTACCCTAAGCTCCTTGATAAAATAAAAAATCAGCAACATAATTTTGCTTCTCTGTGTTTTTTCAATAAATACATGGTAATTGTCCGGATGAGCTCTCGCTATGATACCTAAACTTTTAGAATTTAAGCGCAGTATTAGACTCGCATCTATAAATCATCGATTTACAGTTGATAATTGCAGTTACTAGCTAGATGTAGCCGTAAGTTCTATGGTAACAGTTTCTTTTCTTGCAATTCTAGCTTTTTGAAATCTCTTTCGGCACTGTGCTTTCTAGCCAACTTTAATCTGCAACGTCAATCGCTATCTACTGTTTTTCTTATTACTCTTTCTTTTTCTGATCACTATTAATGTTTTTGTTTCTAATTCTCCCACACCCAGCAATCCCTTATTGGTTAGTGGCTTTACTGCCATGCAGTAAACATCGATTAAGAAATGCATTCCTCAAAATCAGCTACCTTCTTTTCTTAGATGGACTGAAATAACCAGAACCTGAATGCCATTCAAATATTCCTTTGAGCAATGCAATAATTTTCTGTATCATTCTAAGATTTCTATTGTTACACATATTTAGCAAATTAGTTCTTGTCCATATATTTCACCTAACCTCTTTTTTGTTGTGAAATTGACAGGATGTTAAACAAAGGAGTGGTCACTTGTGAGACTCAAACTTGTGATATTTTGTAATTAGCATTTTCCTTGGGTAAAAACGTTGTGATAAAAGCGATAAAACACAAAACAAAAAAAAGTTAGCAGTATGATATTAAGAATAAAATGATTTATATATGCACCAAACGTACACACAAGCAGAAACACACACACACATACAAATATATGTATATAATATTATTGTGGTATGATCTATGCTGTTGATAAATGTAAATATTTCAAATAGTCAACCATCTGTATAAATAAAGTTTGAAATATGCTTAATATATATTGTCTAAAAGTTTGTAACATCTGCTAAGCAATTTACTCTGCCCAGTTATTTTAATTAAAGTTCTGTTAAACCCTATTAATTCCAGTTATATATATTCGCATTATTATCGACACACAACAGCCAGTGACTAAAAAAAATTATGATAACAAAACACAAGAATATTAACTTCCTTGTAATTTTAAGACCAAAATCAACTGCAAAAGGAATGAACTCATCTTCAAGTGCAGAAATAAAACCAAATTTAAAATTCTCCAACAACATAGAATTTACAGCTAAAATGTTAATTCTGTTGAAGAGTAAAATATGATTTTACTAACATTCACAATTTTCTTACCCACCACAATTATTAGAATGTAGTTAAATTAACGTACCTTTTTTTAATCATATCACCCCGAGCAAGGCGGTAACGCCACTGATGTGCAGGGGGCTACGCAAGAGTGAAAAGATTTGGAAAAGAGAAAGCCGGAAACCACATCCTAAACAGGGAACAAGGGATGAGCCTCTACACCTGTACAATAGACGTGGGTGGAGTGTGAACCGGGCGATAGTTTAGTCTATCTACTCCAATTGAAAAAAAAAAAATAAAAAATAAGAAAAAGAAAAGTGAAAAGATTGGAAACCACATCCTAAACAGGGAACAAGAGACAAAAAAGCACTCGTTCAAATAACAATCAAACTTTTAAAATTAGCCACAACAAAAAATTAAAATGAAATCGAAGCAAAATCATGACTTACTATTAAAGTTGTTCCCAACCCCAAAAAACACGTGCTTCAACCAGTTGATAGAAAAAGTATTTTATCTTTTTGGATGCTACGTGCTGTATATGCGGGGTGGGGTGGGAGTCAACTAACTATACAATGGCCGAGAAAAGAAGACGACCAAAAAATCTAACAGAGGAATTTTAAAACAACAAAAAAAAAATTATTAAAAAGTATCCACTAGTAAATAAATTTCTTTGAAAAAAATATAAGACAAAAAGCACTCGTTCAAATTATGAAACTTTTAAAATTAGCCACAACAAAAAATTAAAATGAAATAGAAGCAAAATCATGATTACTATTAAAGTTGTTCCCAACCCAAAAAAAAACACGTGCTTCAACCAGTTGATAGAAGAATTATTTTATATATATATATATATATGTGTGTGTGTGTATATGTGTGAAGGTCTCTGCATACGTGGTTTAAGCATGGGGCTATGTACATTTAAAAGGGTTAATTATGCAAATAGGTATGTGATTTAAGGCCATGAAATGACCTTTTATTGTTTTCTTAAAATACTTATTTATTTTCCTCCTTAAGGTTTTATACATTCTAAATTTTGTTAATTTTAAAAACGTCTACTTTTTATAAATTTTCTTTTTATATTCTTAAAAAATATTGGTATATTTTTTATATTTCTTGACATTTTTGTTATTTATAATTTCTATATTTTTATATCATTTTTAATATTACGTATTAATCTAATTAAAGTCCGATGTCATTATTATTATTAAAATTATTACTATTATTATCATCAGCATCAACATAACTATTATTATACTACAATCATAGAAAGATTAATGTTAATATTATCATGAAATCTAAATGCATATATTTATAAGACGAGAATGTTAATGTTGGTGTCAGAATAAACATAAATAGTCTAACATTTCAAATTATCATTTTAAAATACGGTCCCTAAATTTATTGCCTTGTATTTGAAAATGTTTATTCTTAAGAAAACTTTAATTAAAAGTCATCATATCGGTTCAGGTTCTTTTTCCACCTCCTATGGCTGTAACTTCAAATTGTCACTCTTACTTTCTCTTTTAACAATTCACATTGTAAACTTTAATAAAATAGTAAACCGAAATAATTGTCCAATTTATTATCAATATGTATATATTACTAACTTATCAATATATATATATTACTAACTTAGTATCAAACACTTTCCAACCTTACATGAAAAATAATGCTAACCCAATCTATATAAACCCCAATTCTAATCACCCACCATCCATTATCAAGCATTTTCTATCATCAGTGGAACGCCGCATTAACACACACTTCTCAAATAAAGAAATATTTGATAAACACAAAGTAAGTTACGATAAAATTCTTAAAGACAGCGGATATCAATCATTCAAAATTAACTTTGTGGAAAAATTCAGGAGCTCAAAAAGAAAAAAGAAAAACAGGAAAATTATTTAGTATAACTCACCTTTTAATCATTTAGTTAACTTTAAACTGGGACATGAAAACTAATAGATAAGCATTTTCTCAAAATCTTCAATAGGTTTACAATAAAACTAAGCTATAGCTGCTCTAACAATCTAGAAAAAATAATTAAAGTATATAACAGTAAAATATTAAAAGTACACAACAAAAATAACTCCAGCACTAATACCAGTCTGCCCCATAATAACAACCTTTTTAATTGTAGAAACCAATGCCCCATTCTTAATAAATGTTTCACGAAATCCCTGATATATATGTGTTCGATTTCATCCATGGAGAATCCCAAAGATGAGAAAATGTATATCGGAAACACTATGAACGTATTTAAAAAGCGCTTTTACAATTACCTCTCATCCTTCAATAAAAAAGAAAAACAAAACATGACGTCTCTTTCTAAATATGTTTGGAAGTTAAAAAACGAAAATAAAACACCTAAAGTTAAATAGAAAATCCTCAAACAATCAAGAACATCTAAATCAATAAAAGAACCATGTTTCCTTTGTCTTCAAGAAAAAATTGAAATCATTAAATACATGAATAGCAACAAACTTTTAAACATGAGGCATGAAACCACAGTAAACAGCAAACACATTAAAGAACTAACCTTACAATCATGCTCAAAATACTACAAAAGCCAAAGCTAGGACCTTTTATAGACGATAAACCTTTATAATATTAACAACACTCTTACATCAAATTTTACCTATTACACACCACAAACTGTGATCTAATTCAAAGTTTTACAGAAAAAAGTGATTTCCTAAATTCAAAATTAAGATTAAATATACAAAATTAGTTTAATTATAAAAACTGTGTTTAAATACAGAAATATTCTACAGTTGTACAAATAAACATTAAAGATAGGCTCAATCCCATTCCTCCCCATCCTTACACTTCTTTACTCTCCCCCTCTACTAAACCCAAAAAATAAAGTCTAACCATAAGGCCATAAAGCTATACCCCATCTTCTAATATTAAATCTATCTACAAAATTCCTGACACTTTCATTAATCAACTATATTCCCTACCCATCCTCTTTTTTCAAAATTCTAACAGACAATTTACAAGACTTATTCCCTTGTCGCTAACATCCCCACTAACATCCCACACACAACACGCCAAATATATGAAAGGGGGATTTCCATTCCTTTCCACAGCACCTGATGAGACATTGTAATTTCAATGTCGAAACAAAATGTACACTTTGTAGTGGATAAAAAAATTGTAAATGTTCTAAACTATAATTTATAATAAATATTCACAGCTCTATCTTATATATCGATCATTGTTTTAAATTAATGTTTTGGATGTTTTAAATTTTTCTTCGTTCCTTATTTACTTGGATATATATATATATATATATATATATATATATATAATTTTTTCATATCGAAAAACAACATTATTTACAGAATGTGAACAACACGGTTCACTTTGTAATGTTAGTTAATGTTACTAATCGGCAGTTAAGTGCTTCTGAGGATTCAGTGCGAAATAAGTGTCCTAATTTCACTACAATCATCAGGAAAATTTCATACTTAGATATAATATTTGCAATGGAGGAGATAGCCTTGAAGCTAACAAAAGCTCATTAAGCTGCACTAAGATAGGAAGTGAGACAAGCACTAGAAAGTGCGGCACTGCCAAAAAGGAAGAAAGTTTTTGAATCAAGAGCTTACTAAGTGACACTTTCACCATCTTACTGCCATTTGACTAAGGTAACGTTTCAGCGGTGATGTACAAGTTGGAATACTCTAAAAGATTGACAGGTCTAGTTAGGGATGGCAGGTATAGAAAAATGAAAAGGGATCTGACCTAAAAACTTAGAGAAATATGTCTCCATTTTATGTGCCGTGTCCTTACGGGATCGCCACAACATGTCCTGTATAGCTCGTACTATATATATATATATATATATATATATATATTTAAATTGCCTGAAGACAACAGATGGTAGAAACCTGGGCTTCAATATATATATATACTTACTTTTTGGTCATAATAAAGTTAGATCAGTACACAGTTGCATTAAAAAAATTCAATACAATTATATTGTAGAACTTATCTATTATTTCATTCGCAAACAAAAATAAATTACTGAATGAAAGAACAGAAATTATTATTGTAAGTCTAAAAATAACATAAATTACGTATTTGGTTCATACAACCATGGATGAAAACATTATAATTTCTTCTAATTTAAAAAATCACTTGTTCAAAAATACCTCGTTACGTGAGCGTTCAAAAAAACCCTGTTATGTGAGCGTTCTTAAAAAAAAAATACGGTAAAATCAGTTATCAGTTATTGCAAATCGCCTGAAGACACCACATGGGAGAAACATAGGTCGCGTAATAATTCGTTTTTTTTGTTTTGTTTTTTTGTAGTCATACCGCCCCAATCAAGGCATTTTACTGCAACTCTTTTGCAGAGAGTTACATAAGAGGAGAGGTATGAGAAAGAGTGGCAGGTTATAGGAGGTGTCAGGAAGTGGGTAAGAGAAGGGTAATATTACTGATGAGAGTGGAGAAATGAGCATGAGAGAAAGGATGCTGGTTAGTAAAATAGGAGATTACTATTGGCATTACATCTAAATTCTTGGAGATTGTAGCTTTCGGGGAAGCAAGTAAACGGAAGGGAATTACACAGGCGGGAAGTGCGAGAAAATAAGCTGGTGGAGTTTATATTTTATTGGTTTCACAGTAAAAGGGTGAGACCTAGTTGCTAATCTTGTGGCTCGAGTAAATTCATATATAGGGGGCAACAGTTAGCTAAGTTTATCGGAGCAGAAGCCGTGAAATTATTTGTAGAAGAGACACAGGGAAGCCACAGTGAGAAAGTGATTGTATCTGAGCTGCCAAGTCAGAGTCAGTCACATCACAGACTCTACGTTGAATTTTGTCAGGGGCCTCTAGGTGGATAGCAGGAGCACCAGCCCAGATACGATACGGCAGCACTATTCAATGCACGAGAGGATGGTAGATCTATAAATGCGCAGGAATTATGTACAGGATTAATGGGCAGGATATATGTGTTTGCAAATTATATATATATATATATATATATATATATATATATATATATATATAATACCATGGACCAAATTTATGGCGGATTTAGGAGAAGAAAATATATATATATATATATATATATATATATATATATATTTTCTAGACATATGCTATTAAATATAAGAGACAATGAATGTCTATTATGTTTAATCATGAGCCGTTCTAAACGTCGTATTTTTGCTTTAATTTCAGTTGAAAATAAAGACAAAAATTCTCCAACATTTGGATAATTATTTATTGATTTTCTTCTAAGCTTTCGGCTCATATGAGCCATCTTCAGAGAGGTAGTTTTATTGAGTGTTGGTTGTTTCGATTTGATGTACATGGCCTCCAATATGTGCAGGAAATCCATTATTGACTAGTGTTTGCTTAATTAAGCAAACACTAGTCAATAATGGATTTCCTAACTCCGTTATTGATCAACAAATTAAAATGTATCTCAACAAACTTAACAATAGCTCTAACAATAATGATAATATTAATAATAATGGTTTACATCAAAATAAACATGACACTATTAACTTATACTATTGCAACCAAATACATAATAATTATAAACAAGATAAAAAAACACTCAAAAACATATGTAGAAATGTTAAACCAGTCGAAAGTAATAATCAAATTAAACTCATTATATATTATAAAAAATTTAAAACAATTGACCTAATAGTCTATAATAACCCAACAAGCACTAAACTAAATTCTTTACAAAAAACCAATGTAGTGTACCAATTTACATGCCCATTCAGAGATTGCATCTCTGATACTAATCAAAAACCTAGTACATATATTGGTTTTACCACAACCACGCTCTCCCGTAGACTTACATGTCATCTTTCTGATCAGAGTACTATTAAACAACATTTCTCTGAAAAACATAAACATGTAGGTAATATCAGACAGATTTTGGTCAACAATACGGTGATCCTTACTCATACACACAGTAAGAGGAACCTGCAGATATTGGAGGCCATGTACATCAAATCAAAACAACCAACACTCAATAAAATCAACTTTAAAACAGGAAATAACATATTACATTGCATTTGACTACATGGTTTTGTTGTCATTTCGCGCTATCCCGCGGTGTGACATCATAAAAACGCATCGCAAACTTAAGAACTGCGTTTATTATTTTTGGTAACTATTGCCGTTGCCAAGCGGAGTTTTATGTCAACACAGGATAAAATCGTCGGTGATGGTGGATTTTATAATATTTCAGTTTAAACTACCTCTCTTAAGATGGCTTATATGAGCCGAAAGCTTAGAAGAAAACCAATAAATAATTATCCAAATGTTGGAGAATTTTTGTCTTTATTTTCAACTGAAATTAAAGCAAAAATACGACGTTTAGAACGGCTCATGATTAAACATAATAGACATTCATTGTCTCTTATATTTAATAGCATATTCCTAGAAAATTACTTACTGCCTCGATATACTATATATATATATATATATATATATATATATTTCCTTTAATTCTGCCATAAATTCAGTCCCTGTTATTCTTAACATCCTTCTTTAGAATCATACTCATGCTGTTTTAAGTGTCTTCCTCATCTTTAAATAAACTGTCCAGCCTTCAGAGCCATATAGGAGGACAGATATTACGTAATATTATGTATACACTTTTCTTTGCTTATAACAAAATGTTTCCCTCTATTAATACTTTGCTTTCAAAGAGCCCAAAGTGAGTTCCAAAAAGCTTCGGGGATGCAGCTTTGTTTAACCCAATGCTTCTTCGGATTTCTGTGTCATACCTTTTGTCTTCTGTTAAAACTTATCAGATAGTTACAATTTTGTAATTGCTTGATTTTGGTATCTCCGATTTATAATTTGCATTTTTTGGCACATCTTTTTGCTAACAAATATGCATTTTGCGGTTGATATTAATCCTTTCTTCTCGCTTTCCTTCCCTACCATATGCTAGAGTTTTTGTAATGTTATTTTCTTCTCTGATATCAAAACTGTGCCATCTTTATATTTTTGATATATACCTATGTATATAACAGGTTGTTCTCTTTCGTATTGAAAGATTTCTCCAATATATTTGTTCCAATTTTTAAGTATTTTTCTATAATATCAGCGTTTTGTCTTTGGATACTCATTTATTTTATTTCTGAACATCATTCGTTGAACCTTTACTCTTCAGCGTTTCTTATTTGTTTCTGTAATGCCTTATATTCTGTTTTCACTCTTAACATTGTTTTTATTTCTTTCTCGTTATGTCGATTATTTCAGTTATCAGGCATTCATTTTTTGTCTACTTTCTATTGGGATGATCTCGATTGCTAATGTTACTAAAGCTTCTCTTAAAGTGACACATTTCGAGTTTTCATTTTTACTTTGTCCGTATTTTTTCACACTGTCCATATACTTCTCTCTCAGATTCGGGTCGTTCAAGTGTCTGTCGTATTAGTTTTGTTGCTGCCTGAGAACTTTTCAATATCCCTAGTTTTTCTCTGTTTCCTTATCGTTGAAAGGTGGTTGCCTCGACAGTCGGCACTTAGATAGGTTTAAAGTGGAAAACTGCATTCCTAAATCTCTTGTAGGTAGTTATATAGTCGATTCATTTTATTGTTTATTCTCCTCCTGGCTTTCTCCATATCTATATTCGTCTTGTGTGTTCTTGAAAGCAAATATTGGATACAACCTGGTTGTTGGCCGTACATCATTTCACCAATTTATACTCACCTTTATTAAAGATTCCTAGTCCAAAATTTCCAATTATTTCATCATCCCTTTGCCTACTTTGATATACAGGTTTCCCATGATAATATGATTTCTTGCGATTTGCGTTGAGTGTTGACGTTGTCTAGCGTAGAGTAAAAAAATTCAATGTCTTCTCTACCTTGTACTGTCGGTGCATAAACAACTATGATGGATAGGTTAAAAAGATTTACTTTAGTCTAACAACAAGAATTATTTCAGATAAATGCCAGAATTCTATATTACATTTGTTCATGTCTATGTCTATTATCAGTCCTACTCCAATTTCATTTTTCTCTTCGCCTGCATATATGACTCAGTGCTTGTCACTGAGAACATCTCTATCGTTTGCTCACCTCGTTTCCCATACATCTAAAATACACTTAAAAAATTGATAATTAACTTGATCATTTTGTGTTTAAATTTTCTAACCTGCTACAGTGGATTAATGTTCTAATATTCCATGTCCGATAATTATTTTGCGTTTTATGCGAACAATCGCTGAATAAAGGATAGAAGACACATGACGTTCAGGCATTTTATTATCGAGTGAGAAATCAATTCTAAAGAGTTTATTCCCACTTTAATCTGTTTATACTAACAACCTCTGCATGACGGTGTAGTAACACTTGTTTCACAAGTCACGCCTTACCAGGCGAGGTGCTTATTTCAGTATACTTAACACCCTTCACTCAATTAGTTTTCATATTCTGTTTGTAAAATGTCATGATATTTCTTGAACGGTTTTCCGTTGCCTTAACTACGGTGATTTATTCAGATACCACTTCATTTCAGTTATTTGTCATCATTAAGTTTAAACTTAGTATAAGTCGCGATATCTCCCCTTATCCCAAAAAATATTGAAAACTTAATTTAATCTTGTCAAAGCAGGTGGTTCTTGTAGTTATTTTTAACAGAACTGTTTACCAGAGTTCCTACAAATGAAGCCCTGACGGTTATTTGTACCGATTGGAATCAGACTCCTTCTTGGGAGACCGCACTAAAATTCCAGTAGATAATCTGATGAAAATATTGACGTTCTGTGTACAGACAAAATTCTTCCACCTAAACTATTATATATATACGAACAGGAGAAACGTTTGGTTATAGGTTAAACCCTGACACCAGTGATAACAAACTTATACACAGAATATTTTGAAGAAATAGATTCAGAAATGGCACTACTAAAGCCAATGATATGTCTGAGAAACGTAAACGAAACTTTTCATGCTCTGACCGCCTCATGAAACATTCTGTTGGATGATGTTAGCTTAATAGGATTTTCAGTCCATTAGAAAATATTTATACATGACAAGGCAACCTTCACAGTAAAATACTACAACTTCAATTCTTACCAACGCCGGGAAAAAAAGATTATGTGCTGCTGTTAGACACATACCAAAAGGAAATGATCAGCATCAAACGTATACTTCAGAATATCAGCTATCCGGAAAACATGACGTCAGCATTTACATGTGGAAACGGAAGAGACATGCAGGATGACCAAAACATTATCCTGGTCTGATTACCTTACGTCAAGGGTTCATACAACAAAAATTAATCTGCGGTTCACACAACATCCAGAAGCATTTCCACTCTACGACGAAATCTATGCCGAGTAAAATCTAGCACAAGGGAAAATATGACGAAGAATTGAGTGTACTCAATTCCTTGAGTTGGAGTAGAGAATATAAATGTGAAATAATGGCTGATCATGTATGGATAGAAACGAGTATTCATCAACTCTAGTGGAATTAAATAAAAATACTGGTCAAGGAAGAACACTGGAGGGTTCTAAATCAAAAGGTATCAGCGTTAATGCTAGGCTACGAGGACCTTCTTAGTAGGCCTAGCATGGAAATTGATACAATATGAGAGACGGTAATAAATAAATAAAGACAAGTGACAACATGGGCAGCAGCAGTCAAGACAGCTAATAGTAGCAGCAGTTGCAAATTAACCAGCAGACAGTTTAAGTTTAAATCCCTAACTTCATTAGGAAACAATGGCCAATAAATAAATGGGTTGATTCGGAAATTTGGTAACACAGTGGTTGTCAGTTCAGTCTCTAGATCGGGCAGTGTATACTTGCATTCAGTGGGAATGGGTGAGCAATGACTAACAGTATTACTAAAATACCGAAAAAAAAAGAACTAAATGTTATCTCTAGATTTGCGCAGTAGAACAAGAACAGTATACTTCCATAGATTCAATAAAAGATACAGTTCAGAATTTCAATTCAGATCGATATACCCTTGAGAAAAACCGATGAGGACAACAGTTCAAATATAAATATTGTAAATAATGATGAGAGTCCTCAAGGATAGGGAGACGGGGAAGACCATGATCGCTTGCGTTCTGAAGGGACATGGCACATAGAAGAAGAAGAAGAAGAAGAAGAAGAAGAAGAAGAAGAAGAAGAAATAATGATAACTCCTCATCCTATAAACTCAGACAATATATTTTTTATTTAATGTTATATTAGTAGAACTAGCAGTCGAGTGTTAAGTAGTTGTGTACAATAACTGCTTTCGTTTCAATTATTCGTCGATCACGATTTACATGCATGAAAAGCATACTTTTATAAATCCCTTGTGTTTTTCTACGAACACATTCAATTTTCACTAGCTTTGATGCCTGTTCACTTACAAATCTTTTTCATATTTGAAAAAAGTATACTCGATATTAACTCTTATTCTTTTTCAGCATGTCAATTATACCATTCGTGTTACAATTAAACTTAAATTTATTGCTCATTAAATAACATCTTCGTCTTCCTTAAAATCAGTGCAAACACATGACATTGAAATACATAAAAATACTTGATAACTGCTTTCTTTATAAAATACATTTTTAATTTTCGTTTAAATTTATATTCGAATATTTATATATAGCCTAAATTTGAGGACTGAAAAAGTTAATTGTATTTGTTCTTCAATGCAGAAATCAGAAAAGCCATTCTCGTGCTTATAGCTATTTGGCGTTGCACAAATCCTCAAGATTGAACAACCAATACTGTTTTAAACCAGATAAGGACCGAGAAAGGCATTTCCTGAGTCAAAAGCATTTTTCAAATAAACATTTATACTTATGTATAAAGTTTCGTTATTTCGAAATTTTCAAAAAACATTCAATTATGTGCTGACTGGAAATCTGAGAGTTGCTAACAGCTATAACAAGTACCTTCACCAACCCCAGGTTTTCTCGTCTCATATCTCATCACTGATCATCGTTTAGCGTTGTCGTCAAAGCTAAAGTCCATCTATCTCTGCCATTTGAAGAACTTGCTCGCATATGCGCTACATTAACAACACCTTCAGTCGACCTAAATTGACACGCACGATCAATAGCAGAAACAAGCGGCACCAGGCTAACCTCAGGTTCATATTACATATAAATCAAGCTGATTGGGATATCTAAACCATTTCATCCTATATTCTGCCTTGTAACCTAGCATTCGTACTCTTTCATTTTCCATTTCCCTTAGCCTCTACTCCTCTCTTGACAGAAGATATCATTCGAATTGACCAATGGCAGACTTATCTTTCAGACCTTTTAAACGTGACACTCTCTGAAAACCAATTCAGACAGGTTTCATTAACACTCAGTTGTTTATAACTCACATTAAATAGGGATATTTTTGTGCGCAGAATACAATATGAATTTGGTGACTTGATCATTATTCGATCGCTATAATGCATACGTGAATTTGAGCCGTACAATCAATTTTCAGACTTTCCCCGCCAAGAACAATCTATATGTAACGAGAAAAATGGGATCAATAATAATTTAAATGTCTCCAGATCTGAAGAATATATCCGATCCCAATCCCAATTCTGGGGTGTGATGCATAAGACTGATTTGAATGGTGAACTGACAAAATAATACTCTTTTGAAACGACAAGTCACTAATTTCTGTTTTGCCATTGCATCTGAGAAAACTGATTTTCACAAACGGCATTAACACAAAACAAACTGATTTCTCTTAAATATGTACTTATGCAATTTTTAGGGTGTATAATGTAACAGTTAGAAATAAGAGGATGAACAGAGAGAGTTAATATACAGAATTAAACTTATTGGTATAATATTATTGTTCATTTCTTTAGCACAGTTCAAATATGTTCATTTTCCTAGCTTCTTTGTTTCGGCAGTGTAATTAAAGTATTTGAGAAAATAAAAATAGAACGAGATTTCTACTGTGCCATGTCAGCGTATATTATCTTGAACAAGAATTGCACATTTGTCTTTGATAGTCAGACTATGATTAAACAGATTTACAGCATGATACTTAAATTTTATCAAACTAACTTTCACAAATTCTTTGTCAATTGAGCTGTATATACGTAGGCGAATCAATAACTTTGCAGCCTAATGATTAAAGACGCATTTAATTTTTGCAAGATCTTTTTTATCCTAGCATAATCTCCTCCCGCCTCAATTCAGTAAAGAATATTAATCATACAGATAAAATATTATACTGTAGAAATTCCCGAGTTTCGGCTAATAATAAAAGCAATATTTCGATAATTTTACTCTTAATGTTTTTAAAATTATTTAAATAAAATTCAAATAACAAAAAAATGTAAGGAAAATCTTATTGCCAGTTTTACAATTTTCTCGTTTTAAAACAATTATTTCTTAAAATCTAAGTAATATACAGTTTCTAGAAGATCCTATTCAAGAAAATCTTATCCAAATTGACGTTGATATGGAAGAACACACTACTGCAAGTAACTCAATTTTTCTTTAATGTATGCAAGGGATACCGCCTTAACAAAACCAAACGAACACACTGTATCCCTTAAAATGAAATTTTGAAGTATCATAGCAATGATGAAAGGTATGGAAAGATTACCAATATCATTTTCTGAAAGTCAAATGCACTTGCTATTACTAAGAATTAGACGAATGTAGACGAGGCCGTTTAAGTTGTCACGATCATGAGAAAGAAACAATATATTAATATTTTGAGTTACAAGTCGAAACCCGGTAAGGGAACAGAATCTTAGATATTGCAGGTCATCAAGATCATTAGCATAGACCCTTGTGTAAATTATTTGAAACAAAACAAATAATGTCCTCCTAGAATTTTTCACACTTTTCTTGATCATGTATACATCATCTCTCTGAGTTGTCTTTCTCTTTCATCGCATTTTCATTTTGTTTTCGACTGATGGATCCAGTTTGTTTGTTCACTTTGATGACACGACAGACGGGTGAAAAGCTGACAACAACAATATCCACGATCTCTCTGTAAGGCTTGCTAGTGTGTTTGTACAACGTTATAATTTTCGTACGCTTCACTAGAGTAATGTCCATCGCAGAGAATGGCCATAGGACAACTAATCGACAGTCGAGACAACAATGTCTAGAAATAATAAAAATCTGATGCAATCACGAATGACGATACTTTTTAAGGCCAAACAAATTTCATCATACACCTCGAAAATAGATTCATATTAGTGCACACCACTGCAAATGAACTAATTTGAGGAGAAAAATAGAAATCGATTACACACTGAAACTCCAGTGGATCCAAATTTGACCGTATGATAAAAAAAAAGGAAACTGCAGTTGATTCCATGCATGTGCACAAGGATGTAATTAAAATTTAATGAAAATGTGGTTGGTGACAAATCCGACTGTTGCTTTGCTATGGACAAAGACCATATCTGAATTCAATGGAAAATTATTGAATAGATTTAAAGGTGCCGAATTTACTAATACTTAAAAATTCGAGGTTATTTTTCAAAAATTGCAAAAAAAATCAGTGAAGATGGCTGTAACAACAGGGTGATAAATTATAGGAAAAGATTCCAGAATACAGGAGGAGATGGGTAAATTGTCATCATCCTATATTTTTTTAACTTCGTGCATGTGCGTTGTTTGTCTTTGATTTTGTTGACTGCACAGTGTAATAGATTCTGTTGGGCACTATCTGTGAGAAAAAGAATTCACTCCGCCAGAAGTTTGGTAACGGCATGCTGTTTTGGTTGACATTTGCGCCAGAAGCTCCAATACCAACATTTCAGAGTGTTTGGGTGTCAATCTGAAGACAGTGTAAATGCTTTGTAAAGATTTAGAGGATATATCCAGTCAACATCATTATGTTTGACGTAATCACTAGTAATGGCAACATTATGTCTCCATTCATCTTCCCATAGGGCCTAAGATTCAATACGGAGGCTTACATTGATTGCCTTGAGAAAATATACATACACTGGGTCAGGAGGGTAGCTACTGGAAGAACCTGTTTCAGGCAACACATCAAATCTTATATCTGGCCACATAACACTCTAAACTTTAAGCCCCTTGAATATTATGTGTAGGCGGCAGTTGAGTAAGATACCAAAAGACTTATATTACCACTAAAGATTAACTAAAAATAAAGATTATGGCAGCATTTACCAACTTGAACAAATTGACTTACCAGAAGACTTGCAGGAGATTCCGAAGTCGTGCATTTAACATTTCAGTATATTTTTTGTATTTTTTTGTAAATGTATCTGTTAAAATGAGATATCAGTGATATTTTCATTTGGCTAATTTCAGTGACAATTCATTCATGTCACCCTGTATAATCGACACTATTGACTATTAATTAAACACGTCAAACATTTTGACCTTACTAAAATAAATTATTTAATTTGTTTCTTTTTGGTGTGGATTTATGTATAGAATTTTAAAAATATGTTGAATTCATTCGGGGAATTAATAATTGCACTCTATTTTTTTTATCGTGATACAATTTAAGTATACGCATGATATTATTTACACTACTTTTATTCGGATTACTGTCCTCATCTTTGTTGTTGTTATCAAATAATAATTAGTAAACAATGATCGACTCATCTCGTAAATTCAGACAAAATGTACCCATGAAACTAATCTTTATTAAATATATATTATTACATATATCCTCATATGATTATATTAAGCTCTACAGTATTTATTATATTGAGCATTGTTTATAAAAAAATAAATGTCAGGGGACTCAAAGCCGTAAAACCTTGGATACTCATCACCTGGATTTATATATATATATATATATATATATATATATATATATATATATATATATAATTGTGTGTGTGTGTTCAGTAAGCAAATATGGACCCACCCAGGAAACCAATCTCAACAACAAAAAAGGGGTAAGCAATTCAGAGCATACTACCATACACAAACACAACCATCCATCAGTTACACTCACTATGTCATACCGGAATTTCTACTAACGAACCCACACAACAAACAACTATTTCATAATAATAATTTTCATGTTCACGAACTAACACATCCACCCTTCATATACATTCGCCAAGACCACCTACCAACAAGCCTACACCAAGGGCTATTACTTCATAACACACACTAACAAAATATTCCTCACATCACAAGACGAATGACACTACTAAACATACTCACCCACCCAATATCACCCAGATATACCAACACCACATCTTTCAACCCAAACCACTACTACCCCGAAATTCCAAAACATAAATAGAGGTACCTCACCAACTAGAAAGCATTTTAGAACATCCGATCTGAAGGAAAAGATTGATTTGAAAGCACAAAACTTATTATTGTTAATCTTTCATTGTATACTTTCAAAGAAAAGGAAATAAATCTTCTAAAGTTAGTACTAAAAGTATGTCTTACAAGAAAAAATAACATTACATACTTAAAAGAATTCGAACGAAAACTTAGATTTATAGAAACATTAAACAACAACAGCAATAATAACGACAGCTCAATAGTAAAAGCAAATCTAAATATTTTCTTAATAAGAATAACAATTTAAATGAAATGAACATATTCTTTGAGAAACGCTGATACACGAACATTTAAGACAATCACAACCCTTTTAACAATCTCACGCGCAAACAAAAACTAGCATTAAAATGCATTCGTGAGAACAATTATAGTAATAAAGAAAGCAGACAAGGGCAGTAGTCATTATGGATATAACTTACTACAAAACAAATATTCAAGATGTACTCGGAGATGAAAATAACTATAGGTTAATTAACCATAATATTGATAAAAACATCGCATCAGAAATTAAAAACATCTTAGAATACTAACGAAAAAATTGCTTACAGACTTTATATAAAAAAATAGCAATTTTACGGACTCCCAAAAATACATAAATCAAACACAATTAAGGAAGCTATCCAAGAACAAAAATCTAAATATATTCACACCCCAAACCCTAGTGAACTTAAATGCAGACCCATTGTAGAAGGACCAGTTTGCTTCACAAGCAGACTGAGCAACCTAGTAGATAAAACATTACAACCGTACACCACAAAAATAAAAAGCTACACCAGAGACAGCATGCATTTCTTCGTCTTCATACCACTATATGTAGACCCAAGTAAACACATAGTAACATTTTATGTGAACAGCTTTTACAGCAACATATGGCTAGGTAAACAGGTCATTACATTTTGGATTGAAAAACATTCACAATTACTTGCCACACGATTCACAAAATAATTTATTATACAGAGCATACAATTAGTTTTAGACAACAATTAATTCCAATTTAACAAGCAAAAGTATAATCAAACAACAGGTACCGCGATGAGAACAAAAATAGCACCAAAATATGCAACATTCACATTAGCATATCTAGAAGAAAACCTATACAAATAAAGAGTGCACAAATATGAAGAAGATATAAAAACAGAATTTACTGAACCATGGAAAAGATTATTGTTTTATCTTTTGGAGTTCAACATGAGGAAACATAAATAAACTACACAATCTACTCCAAAACTCCACCCAAAAATTAAGTTCACTCTAGAATATAGCTATAATGAATTGCCATTTCTAGACATACTTATAAAAAACAAAAATAATTACATTATCACAGACATTCATCATAAACTCACAGACACCAAATACAATCAAGAGTCACGACCCTAAAATTTGTCTAAAATCTATCTCCTACTCATTAGCACGACAGATTTGCTCAGTAATAGGTGACAAACCCTAAAGATACGCCTAGAGAAATTACGAAAACATTACAAATGATAGCTCACTCCACTAATACACAAGTGTTTCAAACTGGTAGAAGAAATACCATTAGAACCTCTCCTGAATAAAAAAAAAAACATGAAACAGAAGAAAATATGCTCGCATATATATCTCCGCACATAACGGAAGCAACCCAGAATGACAAAATTTACAATGATAAAAAAACATCTAGAATTACACAACAAAACAATAAAATAAAGGAAATGCTAAAGATAACTAAAATAATAAAGGCAAATTCCAACCCCAAAGTATAAAAACCATTCGAGCACAACACAACACGGGGGGGGGTCACAAAATACAACAAGAAAATATGTGGGGTCTGCAATATAATTATCGAAGGAAACCACTTCAAAATCGAAAACACATCTACATTCGAAATAAAAACAAATCTGAGCTTCCACTATAAAAACGTAATTTATGCACTGAAATGCAATGAATTCGGAAAGATATACGTGGACGTGACATAATTCCTGAATAAAAGTGTAGCACTGCACAGAAGTAATATTAAACTCGCTAATAACAGGAAATTCTACGTTTTCCAACACTTATACAGATATAGTCGAGGTAAATTCAGAATAATGCCTATCTACCAAACTGCAGACTTTGACACGCTCATCATGCAATAAGAATTTTTTTTTTATAAATACAAGCCTTCCTTTAACAAAACAACATGAAAAAATAATTTCTATCTATTGATCTACACATTCGAGAAATCTTGGGGAAAAGAAACTAATCTCTGTCAATGATCGAACCTGCGCTACCGTATTTAGAAGAAACCACGATTTGATAGCATCAAGCTAAAATTTGAGTTTCCCTGTAACGCATGCCGGTGCTGCATATCTTGTTTCTATAATTCTTAAGTATGTTTTTTCTGTATATATACTGAGTATACTTAATTTTATTTTCGTCTCTATACAATCGATATCTAAGAATGCAAAGATTTCAATTTGAGTTCGGTTTTTCGTGACAAGCCGTCGTATTTATCCCAACTAAATGTAAAGTATGTAATGGTTTATATCAACACTCCTATTCTTATTAACAACACGCATCTTGGCCATTACTATCAACGTTACCGTTTCTTTTGATGAGGACCTGTTTATCATGCATCTGTCAATATGCGTGCAACAAGCGAACCATGAACGAAAGAAGTTAGTTTACGAATGAATTGTGCGTTTCAGATGATATCTGTCCACTGGACCCTTTTGTCTGGCTCATGATTTTTATTTGAGAGAGGAAATGATGGAATTACAGCCACATTTCATTCTGATTACTATTTATTTATAACTTTTTTGAAGCGTTTGAACTTTGCAAAGCCAACAAAACATATCTGACACGTACAAAGGTTATACAAGTAATTATATCTCCTGAAAACTGTATAAACTGTGGAAAATCATCATTGAAAATATTTAATTTTACTAATTTTGATACAAGATTGATTCGATGTGTCCTAAGATTAATTTAGTTTAAGCCAAGGTTGCGTCAGTCTTTGTAGTGGAGGAGACTAGCTCTCTTTGAAAAGTCAGTATTTGAATCTAAGTTATTAACCTGTCTACGGAATATTGTCATCAGTGAGAAAGACGCATCAAAAATTCACATTCCGAAAGAAGCCCCAAAACATATCCATACACAGGAAGTTTAAATATGCTTTCCATCGTAGTCTCCTCAAAAAATCTTCGATTTTTTTCTGTGAGGGAGATGAAGAAATATTGAAGTTTTGGGTATGTTATATTCTTCAAGGAATATTCCGTGATAAATCTCACCAAAGTGAATTTTGGGTATTAAAAACCGAAAGAGCTCAACTAACTGGTATAGGTGCAACGTATATTTTAACTTCGAAAAAAGCAATGCATGTAGCTAAGATATTAAAAACAAGATCCAATTAATATTATCTTTATTAATATTAAAAATGATCCAGGTGGAGGCCTCGATGTAAATAGTATTATCTATTTACAGAGCCATATCCATTTACAAAGCCAAGTATGGCTCTCTAATATAATAGATAATCTATAGATAATACTATTTATTCGAGAATTGGCAATTATATATATATGTGTGTGTGTGTGTTTGTGTGTGTGGGGGGGGACACCTCTGGCTCCTGGTCCAGAAGCTGTTGTGATGATGATCAATTATGACGACGCTCTCGGGTCGCTAATCGTGACGATGGCCTCGTCACAGTAGCTGGTTTTCAAGACGTCTATTACAACGGTGAACTTTTCTGCCCACGCTGTGCTTTTTTTTATCTCAGGAAAGTCACGTTGAAAACCCGGTAGCCGTTTCTCTACCAACTCAAACCAGACCGGACACACGTGTACACTTGTGCTGAATAAAAATGAATAAGTTCGAAGACGACTGGATGAGTTACGAAAGAAACTATATATAAGAAAAAATAGTTAATAATAAAAACAGAATATACAATCGCCGAATTTCAATGTTTACAACAAAGAGAAAGATTCGTCCAAGTAATCAGAGCTTTTAATTTTCCAAATAAAAACTTTTCATAGCGGAGCAAAGTTTTCGTTAAGAATGATCAGAACTTTCAATGTTCCATAATAAAAAAAAGTCTTTTCATAACGGTGCGAAATTTTTGTTAAGAATAATTAGAGCTTTCAATTTTCCAAATAAAGAAAGTCTTTTCATAACAGTGGGACGTTTTCATTAAGAATAATCAGAGCTTTAAATTTTCCAAATAAAAACAAGTCTTTTCACAGCTCTTTACCGAAGCTTTACGGAAATAGTCGAAGTTAAAAAAATCTGGTGATAATAGTAGAATCGTCTTGTCTCCTTCGCTCGGCAATAAAAATCTCTTTTCAGCTAGTTTAACTCTTCTCAGTTCATTCTGTTTCTATACATCCTTAGCTAAGACTCTATTATTCAAACTTAACTCTTTTAAATCGATCAGAAGCAAGCTTTTCTACGTTTCTTTACATCTTCAGTCCGGATCTCTATGGAGAGCGACCAGTCTCTGGGTCGTGGTCCCAGTTGGGAACACTTTTCCCTCAGTCGTTACCTCTCGACTGCAATTTCAAAAACTACTTAAAAAACTCTACTGGGTTCCGACTTTTAGAGTTCTTCCCAATTCTCTTGGGGGATGGACCGAGTGTCTATGCAAAGCGAAACTTTGACCAATAAGATTATTTTCCACCAACATGATTCAAGGTGGAGTTATATCATGTTCAACCAATGAGGCAACACACATCATATGACGTAATTTTTGTCCTCTTTTTCTTGATTACATCATCTTGGGTTTTCAAAAATTTTTAAATCATTTCCCAGCTGATGTGGGAGCAAGGATTTGACCTTAATTTAACCCCATCAAAAGTCCTGACAACTTGTTGTGACTATCGCCAATTCTCACTTTCACTGGCCCAAAACATTCGCTTCGAATACAATGAAAAAAATGTATTTTTTCTTTTTTCCCAATTTTTAGCTAATTTCTCTATTTTTCGGATTTTACAAGTACATAAGTATTAAATATATATAAATATATATACTTTTTAAAACAGAACTCATATCACGAATTACAATAAAGCACAACTAACAACACCACTAATAACAATTCGTTCACTCCGTTGTATTAAACCAAAAAGTATATTTACGTGGAAATAGGGTTGTATATATATATATATATATATATATATATATATATATATAGACAGCACAGGTTCTTTAAGACAAATGTTATTTAAAAAAGACATATTTTGCGTCAATTAATTTTAATTATTGACTTTTCAAAATTAAGTATAATTCTTCTCAAACAAGGAGGATATTTCATCAGAATCGCTATAGTTTCTGACGGAATTTTTTATAATAACCCAAATAGAACTGACTCACTGCTAGATATCTGTTTCACTTCTATCTATCCCTGATTCTTGCATGCAACTTTGCTCGCTTGGCAATTCTGATCATGCTGCTGTTTCCGTTAATATTTCCTTCCACATTCCTTCCCCTTAGGAAACACCGACCAGTAGAATATCTTACTGCTACCAAAGAGCAGACTTGGAGTCGGTCCGTGATTTCTTGCGTGACGTCGCTTGAAACAAAGATTTTAGTCTTCTCGTTGAAGACTGTGCATCCAAGGTCTCTTCTTGGATTAAAGCTGGCATCAATGCTTTCATCCCAGCCAGGAGGTTACGACTTAAACCCTATTCATCCTCCTAGTTCTTCCGTGCTTACTCAGCCGCTATTGCCCATATGAATCTCTTCTGAATTTCTTTTTGCCCCTGCTCGTAACGAGTGCAAATGGATCCTAAATGATGCTAAGTTGTTATTTGCTGACATAATGAAGCAGCGTATAGCATCCCGCAAGTTTGGTTACAATGATTACTGGCGACTATGTAAAAAGTGTTTAATAGCAGCATGCCCTCAATTAATCAATAAATTTGAGGTTCTCACATCTTCAGCGGAGAAAGCGTTTCCAAAAGCGTTTGACAGTCTGACATGCTGGCCTTCTACGCAAGCTACAGGGCAGGGTATATTTGTCTAATCCAGTCATTCCTTTCAAATCGGGTAATTAAGATAGTAATGAAAGGGCAAGTTTCCAGATATTATCATATAAACGCGTAGTATCTCAGGGCTCTATTCTAGATCCTACGCTTTTTCTGATTTTCATCAACGATATCCTTGATTTAATCAGATCTCAAGTAGGCATCTACGCTGACGACACCACCATTTACTCCTGCCTCGATAAGAAATCTGCCCAAGCTGACAAACCAAACCTCGCTGCTATCTTGAAAAGGACCTTTAACCGGTGGTGAACTGGGGTAAGAAATGGCTCGTAAATTTGAATGCTTCCAAAACGAAGCTGCTATCTTTTAATTACCATAGACAATCGCACCTAACCCCCATCCGCATGTACCAGGCTAGTCTCCCTGAAATCAAAACACTGCGCCTCCTCGGCCTAGCTCGCTCTTTGTAACTCTCCTTCAGACGATTGCTTTGGCAACTACAATCTCTACAATTTTAAATACTACGTCAATTATCACCTGATGTGTTCTTAAAACATGTTCTTTTTAATTTTGTTTCGCCATTGTAATTTTTTCTCTGTTTCTTGCATTCTACTTCAGTTCATCTACAGTAAACTCTTACATCTTAGTGACTTTATTACGTTGCTTGGAACATATTTTTAAGTCGCTCAAAGTTTATAGCTTTTTGGTATTTATATAAAAACAAAGTTTTATAAAAAGCAATATGTTCATTATTTGTACATTGATCCTACTTGAATATGTTGGATTTTATAAGCTTCACGCCAGAAGAAATCGGTTTTTATTTCTGTATGTTTGGGCAGTATATTCTTTTTAAACTATTTTTCTGGAAAATGCTAAAAACAACATAATTTTTGTTGTTACTATTAAAGATTTTTCCGACAGCCGATATCGAAATGTTATTTCATTTTTATAATTTTTTTCCTGTCATATTTTAATGTCCTTTTTTTTTATAGCAAACATTTTCTTTATACCTTGTTTTACGTTTTAACTTCATTTCGTAATTATCTTCTTCCTAGTACCTTTCACTACATTATTATTATCATTATTATTATTATTATCAATATCATCATTAGTATTACTATTATTATTATTTCCATTTCTTTTATCATGATTCTTACTTGTATGACATATGACCAAACCTAACGCAAAAAGAATGGAATTTATTAAAATTGCGACGTACACTGAAACCAAGTGATTCTGTCAGATGTATTATTTGAAAGGAAAATTATGATATGATATGATATTTTAGCTTGAAATGAGACAGTTGCCGCCATTAATACAGACAAGTAAAATACTCAAACGATCTTTATGCTCTCTTGAGGCAGTGAATATAAATAAACTTGGGAAAATTGTCCCCCCAAAAATCGACTCAATAATTCAAAAAGAGCAAATCAATTCTTTCTGATATATTTAACGCTGTTTATGATGGCACCTAAAAGGTTATTGAGGTTGTTGAATGGGAACAGAAAATTGCTTTAATGGCAGCAAAGCAGGTTATCCTGTCCGCGGAAGAAATAAGGAAATAGCTCGAAGTTTTATATTTTCCTCATTCTTGCCAATCTTTTATTTCTATCTTTTTTTAATTCTTTCTGACGGCACCAGTGAAGTATTAGAATTTTTTCTTATCACACACACACACACACACACACACACACACACACACACACACACACATATATATATATATATATATATATATATATATATATATATATATATATATTCTATCCCTAAAATTTGCATAAAAGAGCAAATGACAAATGATGAAAAAAACTTAAACGCTAACATTTTAATTATTTAAGACTAAGTGTACACAAAATCAAATATTACTTTGTTTAAGCATCATTCACTGGCAAATATGGTAATTTATTCGCTTAAGGTTACAGTTATGTTTGATATATTTAAAAAATGTGTACAGTACTAATATGTGACCAACTCGAAATACGATACCATTTCATCAGAGAACAATAGAAATATTGACAGAGATTTATAAAGATATGTTTACATTATACCATATTCTGAGGCAAGTCAATGTATTCACAATAGTATTGAAAGTAGTTAACCGATGTTGGCCTTATTTTCAAGATATCTTTATACTTTGTTTATATGATAAACAACGTAATTTTAGCTGCCTGTTTTTATTAGAAATACTTACAATAACTTATCTGGTGATGTGAGATTTTATTTTAAAATTTTTGGATTGACCATAATATTAAAAATGATATAATGGTATAATTACTGAATTATTATTTTGGCAGAAAAAAAACCTTTAAGTAAATTTCACAATCTTCTTGATGAAAGAAACCAAACCTTTAAGAAAACCTCACAAAAAGCAGAGTGCAGTTTGGTAGAATGTTTATATAACGACTGATTTATCGGCAGTATTTTATTGACTTATCTAAATTTATATTGGATCAACCTGACGAGTGTGCTTACGGTCGGGTCCTACACGGAGATATCCAGTAAATATTATTTAGGAATAAACAGAATTTGACAGAAATTTTGGCCCACATATAGATAAGAAAATTGATATCACATGCTTTTTTTAGTGAAAGACATCACTCAATAAATCCTTAACTAATAAACAACAACTTTTAATAAAATTCGACTTTATTAATCAACATAGTATTCTTCTAGGGTGATATACTGATTTCAACGCTTCTCTAACAATTCGATGTCTTTTTTTGTAGAACGATTCGTCGTTGGCCTCAAAATACGCCTCAGTTTCCAATATCACTTCTTGATTAGAGCCGCCAAACCTCTTTCCCTGGAGCAAAACAGTTTAGAGTCGCAGGGGAGCGGATCTGGACAATAGGGTGGCTGCAAAAACAATTCGAAGTTCAATTCATGTAGTGTTGCTATCGTTGCAATAGACTTGTGGCACGGTGCATTGTCTTGGTGAAAGATCCCTTTTTTTCTTCATTTGTGGCCGTTTTTTGGCCATTTTCTTCTTCAAATGTACCAATAATGCGATATAATGTATGACACTCTTCTCTGCACGGCTGGCTAGTTGGTTCGTTCACTGGCTCGGGAACGGAGCCTGCTGCGATGATGTCGAAACAGTACCAGTTATGTTGACGCTTTCGGGCCGCTGGTCCTGATGATCTCGTCTCAGACGCTGGTCCTCAAGACTTCTATTACAACAACGAACTTACTGCCCACGCTGTGATTTCATCTCAGAAAATCACGTGGTGCAAACCCGGTAGCAGTATTTCTACCATATCCAGACTGGACACGTGTGTACACTTGTGGTTAAAATAAAACAGTTACGGCACAAAAAACAAAAAAAGAAATTAAATAAATAAGTCGAAGACGCCTGGATGAATCACGGAAGAAAGTCTTTATAATAAAAAAAATACTAGTTACAGGAGCAGAAAATACAATTGTCGGAATGCCAGTTTACAACGGAGAGAGAGTTCGTTTTAAGAATATAAGAGCTTTCAATCTTCAAATCAATTCTCCCCGCAACTTTTAATGCAACAAAGTTATTTCGGTTTTTTATCGGAGCTTAACGGAAATTACCGAATTAGAGCGAACGAGGCGGCTAATGACGGCGACAGAGGGAGTTGTTTTTCCTTGCCTCTCGAAGTTCCCTCTCTGAATCTCTTAAAGTTCTTTTCATAGCAGTGCGAACTTTTCGTTAAGAATAATCAGAATTTTCAATTCTCCAATTAACCCTTAAAACAATAAAGTTCTTTCGGAGTTTTTATCGGAGCTTTAAGTTAATCGTCGGCAGGCTTTTCTACGTTTCTTTACATCTTCAGTTATAGGTTCTGTGGTAGGCGACCAGCCGTGGGTCGTGGCTCTCTAGTTGGGAACCTTTTCCACAGTCGTTACATTTTGACTGCAATTTCAACAACTACCCAGCCAACCTTTCCAAATCTGATTTTTCGCACTGAGTTCGGATTTTTATAGCCGTGCCCAATTCTCTCGGGGGATTTAGCCGACACAAAGCTTTTGAACAATGAGATTATTTTCACCCACACGATTTGCGAGGAGCCATGGTTCGACGAATGAAATATCAACAGTTCACATTACATAATGTCATTCTGTCTGCTTTCTTTTGATTACATCATCCCCAGGTTTTCGATTTTCAAACCTTTCTTAATGACATCCTTTCTTTTAGTTTTCTTTCCTTTTAATTACATCATTTATTTTTTCCGATTTTAAAATTTGTTCTCAGGATTCAAAATCAATGAATCCTGTGAATTTAACCTTACTTGACCTCATCGAAAGTTTATGACAAGCCTGAAACAGTATTTTTGTTAAAGTTTATTTTTTTGGTTTCACAAGCTACAAAAGCTTCCTGCTTTATCACATAATGGCTAACAATATGATGACCCCCATCTGACCTGTCGCTTTACACCTGCAAAATGTTTTGATCAATTCACTTTCCAGCCAGTTTTCAAGATTCTAAAATTTTCAATATATTTTTTTCACATTTTTTTAGCCTCATTCATATTGCGATTGACGATTTTACTATCTATTAAACTTATTTTTCTCTCCACTCATATTGTAATCTGCAGAATTAAAAATACCACTAATAATAATCTATTTCGATCATTCGTACTAAACTTAGGATTACATTTTTTTTTCACATGCCAAAACACCGAGTTTGAATTTCAGTTGAATTCATTGCATTCACTTACGCTCAAATACCCTTGGGAAAGGTATTAATCCGTCTCTTCCCTCTAGTTATGAGTTAAACAATAGAACAGATTGAGTTCTTTAGCCTTGTTTGGCAACCAATCTACCGCAGAAAGCAATGGTAGCCTACTGCAGGATAATCTTCTGCCCAGTCAGTCATGTCTCTTTCGAAACATGATCGCCCAAAGCGTGTATCACGTATGGCACTTAACTGACTGATTGACCAAAACACCAGTGCCACACCTCCCCTCCAGCCACTAAAATAGTGTTACATTATCAAACCATTGCTTTGATTTAACAGTATTATTCCCATAAAGCGATGCTTTAGCAACACACGAAATTCAGATATTTCCAATGGTTTTGAAAATTTGCAAAAGTAGCTTCACTTAAATAACTGTGATTTGTAAACTAATAATCCGATTGGGTCAAAAGTTTGTCACGTGCATTTGAAGGTTAGTACGTCATATAAATCATATTGATTTTTTATTAGTGGCGCCATCTATATGTTAGGCCTGGGACTTATTGATAGATTTGTTACGTGTGTTTATAGATAGAGCAACAATTAATTTGACATGTACTTATTCACCGGTTAAGGTATTTACCAGAATAAACAGGTCTAACACTAATGTGAGGACATTTTGCATGGCCACAAAAGCTTTGAACCAATTTATATATATTTCTTGCTAACATACAAAGAAACTTTAGCATAAAATAACATATATATTTTAAATAAAAGTAATTTATGCGTTTAACTTATTTTCTAAAGTCCGTTTATCGATTAATTTTTGTTTTCTATTTATATATAGGGGTTCATTTAAAAATTAGAATAAAACGAAGCTGCTACCATCATAGACAATCGCGCCTACCTCACATTAGCATGGAACAGGCTTGCCTCCCAGAGAGTAAAACACTACGCCTCCTTGGCCTCACACTCTCAGCGGACCTCAAGTGGAATGACTATATCGAATCCATTGCTAAATCCGCTGCTATGAAAGTCGGTTCTCTATGCAGGGCCCGGGGTTTTTTTCCGTCTGAATCTATCCTGCACATATATAAATCTACCATCCGCCCGTGTATTGAATACTGCTGCCACATCTGGTCGGGTGCCCCTGATATTCTCCTCGGAATTCTTGACAAAATACAACGGGGAATCTGTAATGTGATCGATACCGACTTGGCAAACCGGCTGCAGTCACTCTCTCACCTGTGTGACGTGGCTTCCCTGTGCCTCTTCTATAAATAATTTCACGGCTTTTGCTCTGATGAACTTCAATCACTGGTGCCTCCTAGGTACGAATTTGCACAAGATACTAGATTAGCAACTAGGTCCCACCCTTTTAAAGTGAAACCGATAAATTGTAACCGCAATTTCTACTTCAAAATTCTTTTCTCGCACTTCCCGCCTGTGGAATTCCCTTCCACATACTTACTTCCTCGATAGCTACAATCTCCAGGAATTTAAATGTAAGGTCAATAGACACCTCCTAACACACTAACTCGCATCCATTCTCTCAAACACTCTTCCCATCTACCCAACCCTTATCCTCGGTATCCTTACCTATCTATCACCCTCCTTCTGATATTTCCAATATCTAACCACTCTTTCTCATCACCTTCAACTATGTAACCCCCTGCGCAATAGTGGAAGTGGAATGCCTTGCTTGGGGCGAAATGATTAAAAAAAATTTAGAATACGACAACAAAGTCAATGTTTTCATATATTTTCATGATCAATCCATTTTTTTTAGTTACTTATTTTTTCTTTATATCAGTTTTTTTATTCTCATTTTGTTAATGTTGCCCTTTTGTTATTGTTTTATTATCTCTGTCCCCTGTTTTAGAAATTTCTAATGCTGTCATTACATCACATTAGTTTACCATATCTTGTTACTCTTTATATATTTAAAACAAATATCTCAGTAATCATGGTATTATATTTATTTGCAATACGGTGAACAACCCAAATGATTTTTACTAAATAAAATATTGTAATTATATTTATAGAAACAGATAATATTAATATCATATGATTATATAACAAAAATTATTGAAAATTTGTCAATAAATTTTTTACCAACAAAAGATTGTGTGTCATAATCAAATCTTACATCTTGATACGATGATTATTTATTTATTGAAATCATAACTTCAAAATTTAACTTTTAACGTTCTGTTTAAATATATACAAAATATTTCTAAATTGTTATATTTGTAGTGGATAGTTAATAACTTTAGTCAGTAAACCATTTTGGTGTAAAGATCGGGAATGTTTAAAGTTTACATTGTTTAACAATGTTTCCTTTCATTTTGCTTTCCCGGCTGGAAATCATTATAAGTGCATTTTCAACATTGCTAATAGCTATACTTTCGACACGCTGCAGCAAACAGAAATGCAATACCAATATTCAGTTATATGTCACGTTCTCAACCTTTCAAGCAAATATATTTTGATGGTTTTATATCTATATCAATATTTATATAGTGGAACGTAATTCGGATGAGTATTCCCTGCACACTAAATGCATGTTTCTCGGTACAGTAAAAAGATTACTCAGAAAAATGAAATGCTACTGCGTGTTGTAATTGTGAAAGAAGCAAATTTTGATCCAAATTAGAAAATTTCCATTAGTTAAAGGATAGGATATTCCACGTTGCTAAGCAGCTATGGCACTTACTTAATTCTTTGTTTTTCAAAACAATGCATATTTGTATTACTCAAAATATATTGAATTCCATTTTCATTGTAACAGACCCCTAAAATGGTATGACTAGTGTGTTCGATTTTGACCGACCACACTTGTACTGTTCTACTGCTAGTAGATAACTGTCAATGTATCTAATTTCAACATAATTAGTTCCTGCGTGTTCTAAAAGTTGTTTGTGGTTCATAGATAAGTAATTTTACTATACCACAAGTTTTGTACCTATTCAAATTTCATTGTTTTTTCTTTCTACAACATGATAAATGCGACAAACATTTCCTGCTTCCAACAACATTTCATCTCACTGTTGCATTTCCCTACAGGATAGAATAGCGAGTATTACTCTCCAGAATTAGATAAAAATCTTAGCAAAAAATAAGAGTGTATTTCAAGATTCAGAAATGAGAACAGTTTTGTACTTACAAACACATCATGACACATAATACTAATTCACACTGCTTAATAGCATAGATTATTTGAAATACCCAAATTTAGATCCAAAGAAAATACCCATAAATAAATGAATTAAATATATAGTCTATAAAGAAAATATCTGAGAAGGCCCTGTTCCATTCTACTTCAATTTTCTCCCAGTAGTATATATCTAAAGAGCCTGTTAAAGCAGTAGCCGCACATGGATCTAAATATTGTTTGAAGTGTGAAACTGATAAATAACGTACAGAGCTGATTCTCAGGGCCACAGTCTCTATATCGATAAGTACGCGGTATTTAGTCGAGCATCCGCATAAAGGCAGGTTGTGGTTTACACTTGGAAAATTTTCCGTATATCCCGCATACGCTGAGACGGGCTCTTGTCTGCTTCTCCCCAGACGAGATCCTGCACTTCGGTATAGCCTCATCTGGGTTCGTCTCCGCCCGAAGACAAAGGGATCAGACAAAGTCAGCACTTTAATGAAATCTTACAAATCTGTAAATACATATTATATATCTTTATATACTCTATTCTAACTATAGCTCACACACACACACACACACACACACATACATACATACATACATATATATATATATATATATATATATATATATATATATATATATATAAGTTAGCTACGTATATACATAATTATTATACTAATCTAATTGATACATGAGATAATTGTCCAGTTCTAATTGCTGATAGCCTGTTGTACTTAACACTCAGTACTCGAAATCCCAGTTTCTTGGATCTTCCTAAATTGCTAAATGTCGAAAATATGTAGTTACATTCATAGTACGTCTAATCACTTACAGTATTAAAAAAAATGTTTTGAAAATCATTTTTTACATTAAGAATAATCGTGATGAAGAAGAAAAGAAGCATTAAATCCAAAAAATTATCAGAGCGAATTAATGCCAGAAACTTAACCCTACAAAGAATCAGACGCAATATGCATATCTTCGATATAGAATAGGCTTTTCGTATTTAAATTCATCTTTCATTAAACAGAATAATAATAAATAGGAATAAATGAGTAGAATCTTCTAGAATTAGTTTAGTGGGAATTTCTTTCTTTCTCAGGTTTACAAATAAATATCAAGTGCATATATGAAACATACACCACAGATGGTATTTTATTTGTAAATGAAAGGGATAAAGACAGCCAACTTTTAATTGTTGCCATTTTAAGTACATGAAAGTATTTTTTGCATTCTTTCTTATTAATGATTACATTAAATATAATATTTTCAAATTAAAGCATAATAGAATCTATGTACCAATCTTTATTTTTTCGTAATTTTTAAAACTGGCATCATATATACAAAAGTTTACATCTCTATATACATGCATATAAATATTCAGTCTTTAATGGAATTATGTTTTTCGTATTACATACTTGTAACGAGATATTTGATTTAATATTTGATTGGATTTATACTATTTTGCATAAAGTCAAACGATTACAGATAATTCAGGTCTCAGTCGATACAGAGGAACAATTACTGATACTAAGTTACTTTCATTCACTGCCTATGTATTTTGTCAGTAAGAGTGACCATTTTTATTGTTAACTTTCTTTTCAACTTGACCGTTTTGACGAGTTTGCCACTACTTTTGTTTCTTCGGGAATTTTTTGTTTGCATCATATTGTGTGCTCAGCCAAAATGATGGAGTCTTCCGTAGTAGGCAGTTTGAAAGGAAACTTCTGTCCCAGAAAAGTAGTTATCTTGGGCCTCCTCTAAACACAAGTAAAGAGTTGACAGTTTGCCGGCATGCAGGAGTATTACCAGAAGTATATTTCCCGGAATGAACTCTTAACTGCACCATCGGTTCAGAAATCTGTGACCACAAAGACTTCCTGCTAACCTCGGAAATAAAACCAGAAATTTGTTGGGTGTTAGCAGAGAGATAATAGAGGAGGCACTGAAGAACGGAACACCCTCATGGTAACTGAGGAGGCAGCGAAAAATTGCCAAGTAGCATACTCAGCACAGGTATTTTATTGTTAATTTTGAGCTCCAGGTTACAGTGACACAAAAAAATTCTTTGAACATACTGGACACTCGGATCTGCTGCGTGAGGCATTTATTCGTAACAATGGAAGAATAAAGATCCCACTGCTGTCCATGTGACGCCACGGAACACTTGCCTAAGTCGAGTTCTCTAAGGAATCTAGAGTTACAGTCAAATCCAGCAAAGCCAAAGGTCTGAGAAAACTAATAAAGCCCCGATGGTTGGAAGAAGATGGCGAGGAAGGAAACAAAGGTTAACGAGAAGTGGCAGTAGAAGCAATAAAAGCATCAATAATAAATGTTGCAGTAGACACAGAAGAAGCATCAGAAATTTCGACAACAGCAGACAGAATAACAGTAGCTGAACCAGTAGACGCAACAACATCAGCCGCAGCCACAACAACAACAGCATCAGCCGCGATAACAGCTGCAAAAACAACTAATGCAGGTGAAGAAAATGCCCCCACACAGGTTTTTATTGCTAAAAAGCGGGGAAGACGAAGCAGAGGAAGAAAGTTATAAAAAAAAATTGGCGAATAGAAAGCAGCGGAATTTAACAATCGGAATTTAATCAGCTTCTCTACGCCGTCAAAAATGAAGATAAACAACAAACATTCCAACACCAATTAAGACAAGATTCCTCCTTTCTTCTCCCTGTACGGTACCGGCATCTCCCTACCACCAACCTGTCTCTAAGAATGAAAGCTATTCTAAAGGCAGAGGCATTTTCAAAGTCGACAGACTTGAGATTGAGAGAGACTGCTCACAGAAAGGCTTTCTTTTGGCCTCTTTTCGAATGTACTTCTGTTGATGGAAAGTCTACTAAGTTCTCCAGAATCTATTCAAAGTATCATGGGGTAATTACTCGAATAATGAACACTGGTGATAGACAAAGTCTGAGAAATTATATCTGCTGGCAAAGAAACTTTGCCAAAAGTCAAGACGGTGCAGATAGCATCATTTGAGTTCAACAAAATATTCAAAATTTGTTCAGAAGAGCCTTGTTTTATTCCATCCCTCTTTATATAGGGCCTTGAAACTTCCATTCCGTATGGAGTTCGGCAGGATTGTCACTGACGAACGTGCAACGTCTGAAACTGGCACTGTTTGCCTAGAACAATCCGTAAAGTTTCCGAGCTCCGTAGATTTCCGTTCAGTTTGAAATTAGATCTAAATAATGGCGTCAAGTTGGCATGCCTGAATTCAAGAGATTTGAGAGATCGGACTAATGCGATCCACCTGCTTTGCAAGCTTTTGTCATTAGGTGACAATGTGGCTGGGCTTTAAGAGGCTTACCTTTTTTGCGGGGTTGAAACTACTTTGTTGTATATTCACAGCATACGGTTGGTCCTAGCCGATTTTGTCCGTAAAAATCGTTCGTTCCGGTTCGTTGCGGTTTATGCACCCAACAATCAGAGAGAGCTTTATTCTTTCATCACCTGGGGCCTTTCCTGGTTTTAATGATGGACTGAAATGCTATCCTGAACCCTAAGTTAGACAGGAGGTTGAAAACTAGTGGGTTTTAACTGATCGTAGCCTGGTAAATCTGGTCAATCAGTTTGGCCTAGTCAGGAGATACCAGGTCAATCATCTTGGGCAAGAGATATTTGTCTGTCTACTTAGGTGGTAAGCTACTTAGATATTCATACAGAATTTTTAATTGCTTATGCTGAAAGAAAATGAAGAATTTATTGCAAGAAAAGATTCACAACTTTGACAAGTGTTTTTTATGACCATACGGGATTTTTTCTTTCTACAATATGGTATTAAACTTCTTTCACCCACTGAATATGTAACAAAAAAAATGATCATATTTTTTTATAACTTGTTTATTCTACCATGATATTTTAGTTTTGCTAATTACATTTATCATATTTTCTAGTCTCTATTATGCTATATCAGCGACGTAAAAGTTATGAGAAAGTAAATACGGATTCTTTTAGGAGAAAGTAAATACGGATTGGAGGCTGATTGAGGGATGTATGTGTAATTCTTAGATTTATGAAAAAAACAGATAAATATTCTATTACAACTGATATTTTCAGCATATTTGATCATTAAGCCAATGTTTTAATTCTTGTCAGAATATTGTTTTAAGAAACACTCTAAATAGAAATATGTGTTTCTGATTTTTGCGAATGATTTGTAAACGAGATTTATAATTCATTATTATGGTGTAAAAAAAATACTCAACGCAACATTTCTTCCCCAAATTTTGAATTATTTTTTTCTGTAAATTTCAAAAATCATTCAATTCACTTGACGTTTAGTTTGTATTTTGTTATATAAATACATATGTTTACATTATGTAAAGGTTATGAAGCAAATTTGGTTTGTAAGAATTGAAAGCGCATTTGGGGAAAAACAGGGAAAATATCAGCAAGTGGGTAGCAAAAGAAATTAATTAGATCTGTTTTAATGGAACTTTAACATGTTCCAATTTAAAATTTTCTACGAATATTGTTAGAAAAGTGGTGAGAGATATCATTTTTTCTTTTTTAATCGTTTCATCCCATTCAAGGCGGTACTGCCACTGGTGCACAGCGGGCTAAATAAGAGAAGAGAGAAAGTTTAAGCAGGAGGACAGCGAATAGAAAGATGAACTAGTTACAGGGGGTGCCGGAGAAGGATGGGAATACCAGTGGGAAGACAGTTGCAAGGTTAGAGTGAAAAAGGAAAAGAACAAGATACACTAGATGATGAGGAAAGGACGAGAGAAGGACTGAAATCAAATGAACAAGTAATGGGAATTAACATTGCATTTAAATTCTTGGAGCTTGTAGCTGTCAAGAAAGTAAGTATACGGAAGGGAGTTCCACAGGCGGAAAGTGCGAGAAAGGAAGCTGATAGAGTAGAAATAGCGGCTGAATTTAGTTGATTTAACTGTAAAAAGTATGGGACCTTGTTGGCTGCCAGACTCGTGGAGGGCCTGGTAAATGTACTCGGTGATGGTTGTTAGTATATCAGCAGTAGATCTGGCAAAGTGAAAGCCAGACTGTCTGAGAATAGTTTATTGGCAGTAAGATGTTGAACTATTTCAGCATTAATAGTAGCCTGGAACATTTTTTCCAAATATTAGTAGGTGACTGATAGGTCGATAATTGGATAGGTCCGGGGGTTCCCCTGAGTTCTTAAATACGAGAACCACAGAAGAGAACTTCTAGCAGGCAGAAAAACAGAAGAAAAAAAATCAAACGAAGAGCGTACTTGAAAGTAATGTGCCAATTTATTGAATAATAAATACAAGAAATTCGAACGAAAACAAAGACTAAAGGAATAAAATCAGTAACATATAGAAAGATTTGAAGATAGCTCACGTTCTGAATAAACATGACGCACAAAAATGGAGAAACAGGGAAACTGTGCTTAAAGTAGTAATATATTTGTTACATCTTGTATGGATCACTGTATTTGGGGAAAAATTCTCATTTTTCAATAGTATTCATAGCGGATTCTTTCATTTTAATTGCTTTAGTAGTATATTTGAATTCAATTATTTGAACCGTTTTAAGCTCCGTAATCGTTTCTTGAATCATTTTTCGTCAAATTCTTCTTCGATGTATAATATAATCTCCCTCGTTTTTCGTAAGTGTTAAAGCTATTAAAACTACACTGACAGTAATTAAATCTGTAACACCTTGAATATAATTCAGTTTCATCAAAATGAATTGTACAGTATTCTTATAAATAAATACGGGCACAAATTTCAAATAAAGTTTGCACCAAGCGTATAATACACTGCTTTCATGTGCATACGATCGGTTTGATAAAGGTTAACATCCTGTGACAAAGCGCTCTTTTCCCTTAGTACTTGTTAAAAAAGAAGTTTTAGGTAGGCTAACTAAGCGTGTCTGGTGTCATGATGTCCAATATATATCCAATGCAGAACAAATATACAGATCTTTCTGGCCAGTAAACATTTCGAATATCTTGCAGAGAGTGTTGAACAACAGCTCAGTGATGAATTTTATCGTTTTCGAATGTAATTAGCCAGTTTTACCCCGCTGAACTCTTTGTTAGCTCAGAAAATAGATCATCTACCATGACTGGTCACCTAGGGTTTTTAAGGTGCACTATTATACCGTTGTATCTTTAGCATAGATATTTAGAAAAGATTTACAGATTTAGATATCGATATGTATAAAGAATTAAGCAGATCAGGTAAATAAAAGTGAAAGTGAGTTGGGCACAAGAACAAGCCTTGCGGAACGTTTGCGGAATTTTCGAAGACTAATAAAATTTTTAAAATAATAATTTAATTTTGTGTGTGTATGTGTTTGATTTTTTTCTTTTTTTTTTGTATGGTAATTTCCATATGCAAATTTGAAGGTCAGAGTTTCCTCCATTACCCGAAAAAAGCTTGTACAAATTTTTTACTTATAAACGCCATTCACTTTTATATCTAATTAAGAACCTGTCAACAAGCGGACAGGCCAAAAAGTTCAAATCTGTGATAAAGAAATAGTTTTATTCTAAATTTCGCGCTATAGATAATACTTGTGTAAATCAGATTAATGTAACATAAAATTTTCTAATTTCCAGAAATAATTTGTCACAGATTTATATTTTATTTTTGCAAGATTTTTAAAACCGAGAATTAACTTTTGCTTACAAATATGTCGATCACTATAAATGGCAACAAAATTCAAAGCTAGAAAAAATCTCAAATTTTTATATTCCAGTCAATATTTTTTTTCTTTTTAATCATCTCACCCCAAGCAAGGCATTCCACTGCCACTATTGCGCATGGGGCTACATAGGGGAAGGTAAAGAGAAGGAGTGGATAGACATAGAGAATGTCAGGAGAAAGGTGACAGATGAGTAAGGATAGCGAGGATGAGGGTCGGGCAGATGGGAAGAGTGCTTGATAGAATGGGAGCAGGTTAGTGTGTTAGGAGGTGTGTATTGACCTTACATTTAAACTCCTGGAGATTGTAGCCGTCGGGGAAGCAATCGTTTGGAAGAGAATTCCACAGTCGGGAAGTGCGAGGAAAGAAACTGTTGGAGTAGAAGTTACGCTTGCATTTTATCGGTTTCACTGTAAAAGGGTGGGATCTAGTTGCTAATCTAGTATCTCGTGCAAATTCGTATTTAGGGGGCACCAGTGATCTAAGTTCATCGGAGCAGAAGCCGTGAAAGTATTTATAGAAGAGACACAGGGAAGCCACGTCTCGCCGGTGGGAGAGAGACTGCAGGCGGTCTGCCAAGTCGGTATCTATCACATTACAGACCCTCCTCTGAACCTTATCGAGAAGCCCGAGGAGAACAGCAGGGGCACCCGACCAGATATGGCAGCAGTATTCAATGCACGGGCGGATGGTAGATTTGTAAATGTGCAGGATAGATTTAGACGGAAAAAACTTCCGGGCCCTACACAGAGAACCGACTTTCATAGCAGCGGATTTAGCAATGGATTCGATATAGTCATTCCATTTGAGGTCCGCTGAAAGTGTGAGACCAAGGAGGCGTAGTGTTTTACTCTCTGGGAGGCAAGCCTGGTCCATGCTAATGGGAGGTAGGTGAGATTGTCGATGATGGTTAATTGACAGTAGCTTTGTTTTAGAAGCATTAAAATTTACTAGCCATTTCTTACCCCAGTCCAATATGGATTGGAGGTCTTTTTCAATCTCGGCTGCGAGTTTAGCTTTGACGCCTACACCAGATTTTTGTTGGAGGCAAGAGTAAACTGTGGTGTCATCGGCGTACAAACCTATTTGGGTTCTTATGGAATCAGGGAGATCATTAATATATATCAGGAAGAGTGTAGGACCTAAGATGGAGCCTTGGGGGACACCTGCGTTTGTATGGTAGTTCTGAGAGGCATGTCCGTTTAATGCCACTTTCATTGTGCGGTTAGAGAGGAATGACTGGATTAGTTCAAACAAATGTCCAGTTATACCATAGCTCCGCAGTTTACATAGAAGGCCAGCATGCCAAACTCTGTCGAACGCCTTAGATATATCCAATGCAACGGTTCGAGCTTCGCCATTCCTGTCGAGTGCCTGGTGTATGTACTCGGTGATGGTCGTTAGCATGTACTCGGTGATGGTCGTTAGCATATCAGCAGTAGACCCGGTGAAGCGGAAACCATATTGCTTGTCCGAGAGGAGCCTGTGTGCTGTGAGATGCTGAACCACCTCGGCGTTGATAATGGCTTCGAACACTTTGCCAAAGATCGGAAGAAGGCTGATAGGGCGGTAATTTGCAGGGTCAGAGGGTTCTCCAGTGTTTTTAAATATAGGAACTATAGAGGAAGATTTCCAACAGGCAGGAAAGCAGGAAGCAGATAGGCAGAGGTTGTAGAGCTTAGAAAGGATAAAGGAGAGTTCAGGGGCACATTTCTTTAAGACTATGGTTGGGATTCCGTCACCACCGTTCGCTTTGTGAGGGTCAAGTTTTAAGATCATCTTAGAGACAAGCGAAACTAGAGAGTATTTTGCTTACTGGAAGTAGTAAATTTAATCATTTAAATTTCAATTAAAACTAAAAAAGTTTCAAGAAAAACTTTCATTTTTAAAAATTCATTTTAAATGTAATTATGCAGTTTTTTTGTGATTTAGTGGAGATACCTACTATTAAGCATTTCCTTACAGCATGCGCACTTAGCTAGTCAGATTTACTTAAAAACATATCTTTACCTTTCAAAGATTACGCAATAAGTTTAAACTTGTTTTGGTATTTGAATAAGTTAAACAAAACCAGCAATAATTTTGTTTTCATTTTCTTAAAAAAGAAATACATAGAACACCTTTAATAAAGGTAATTCTAAATACCAATGTTTTAAGTTTTCTACAGACAGAGATTATCTCATAATATTTGTGCAAACTAAATTCCCTCCATTTCATTCCCACTGCCTGCTTTTTTGCTGTATCTATGACAGCTGCTGCATTCAACGAAGGATCTGTCATTTTGGTTGTCATGAGAATAATGACACCTAGCACTTGAGCCAACCCAATGATTAACGAGTTGGTACGCAAAGGAAAACCACTCGAAAGCATGACAGAAAATCCAAACCACCGCGCACATATAATATGTGTGTGTTTTTGTTTTCTTTCTTTTTCTTTCTTAACGTATGATTTTCTTTTTTCTTTGAACATATTTTTTCCTTCTCTTCAATTTTTTACTATATAGATATCTATATTACTCTTTCTTGGTTTTACATCACATTTCATTCTTTTATCTCAATATATTCATTTACGTTCTTTCTTACTCTCTCTCTCTCTCTATCTCTCCTCCCTCACTTTCTATCTCTCTCACTCTCTTTCTCAGAGCAACGTACATTCTAATTAATCTGGAACAAGGTAAAAGAAAATCAGATTTAGTAAACAGATTCACGAAAATTTATAAATATATATTAGTCATCCTTATACAAGCCTGTTTCGCTGTATCACAGCTCATCATTGTTTTTGGCCGGGATCGAAACTCGACCGAATTGGTGTCAGTCGGAGTTGCGACCCAATAAGTCATAGGTGCATGGAATCAAAGAAAGGAAATTTTAACATGTTGTATATAAGCAGTGTATACACTCGCCAGTAATCGAAAGAACCCAATTCATTTCTGAAAAGTCACGTATACATCGCAAAAGTGAAAACTTTAAAATTTTCTTCTCTAGAGAGCATAATATGTTAGTCATCCACATACAAGCCTGTTTCGCTGCATCACAGCTCATCAGTGTGGCTAGAAACATCCACTTGCTTCTGGCCGGGATCGAAATCTCGACCGATTTGGTGTTAGTCGGAGTCGTTAACCCCTAACTCATAAGCGCACGGAATCAGGAAAGAGAAATTTTAACGTGTTGTATATAAGCAGTCAATAAACCTTTATATCATCACTTCTTGAATCATCTAATTCCTATCGGAATCGCTATTCATGATAACATACACAATTTAGCTAAAGTCAGGCATAAGTAAGGTCAAAACGATCAGAAAAATATTTCATTATATGAATAGTTCTGCTATTAATTCATATTGATGAAATATTTTCTAAAAAAATGCTAGAACATTTTGTCAACTTCATAATTTAGTTGAGGTTCTTCGCAAACAAGTGTTATTTTTAATAATTCGGAAAGTCTAAATATAAAAAGATAACATCTATTTCATAAATATAGCGATAAAGACGTAAGATAACTTTATTATTTAAATAAAATATTTTCAACAAAATATATATTTGTTATATTCAGAAAACGAAAATAAAACCATTTCAACATTTTAATAGCATTTTAATAGCATTCAGCAATCTTAAGTTCTCATAACTATTTACGTTTCTTAAAATAGAGAGGAAAATATCGCACTGTTTGTCATCAGATAAGTCAAATATTCTGCTCAAGGCATTCGTAAGTGCTCCTGTAAATTGTCTGAATTTAAATAATTGCTTTTACAGATGTTGATCAATTTGTTATTTTTCATTTCTAAATTCTACTATCAGTCTATCACTGTTTTCTCTTTTGCGAATTTTTTTCGCTGTCTGTTATTTTCTGTCTTTCGGACATTCAGTCTCCATATCCACATGTCAGGTCATGTGTGCAAAACAAGCTGATTGCCAGTCGTACGTGACAAATGATGTTACCTAACGCCCTCACGAGGCTATCTTCTTTCCATCTATTAACGACAGCTCGGTCAGCAATGGATCAGGGAGCAAGTAACAGAAATATGGCGTGAATCAAGTGGATACATCACAATGTTCCCAGCACTTGTTTTGCTGACAAATGGGCGATCTTCGTGCGTCTGGCTTGATCAGTCCGACGTCAGCCGACGCCAGTTTAGTTTTCTGCCGTCCACTTTACTCATGTTTCTTCTTTTTTATATGTCATTTGCAATGGTTAAGATTCTATTTCATCAGGTGCAGCGATCTTTTTTTCTGCCCGGCTGATTGTCCGAACCAAGTGCAACTTGATTTCACCCCACCCTGACTGAGAATTCTCACAACGATATGAGTAATCTGTTTCACTTTTTTATTTCTACTTTTCAAATATATGCAGCCTTGCACTATGTTAGCATCAAAGAAAAGTAGACTCTGCTAAAATCAAAAAATGTTGTTGACACACATCTGGTTCAATTAAATCTTCAAAAGATATTAGTTTGTGAGATAACCCTGAGTTGTGCTTTCAGAAGATTGCATAAATCCTAAATGCCAGTGAGAAACTAAAATGAATCCATTCCAACATTGAAAGTTAGTAAAAGGAAAGTTTCCTTTTAAAAATAAAACGAAATTGCCAAATTGCAGGAAAGTTGTGAGGCCAACTTAATGCCCGATTTTTTAAATTTCTTGATGATTGATTTTTATTAACACTTTCTTCCAAATATGCAAATCATTTCGATTCAGTATTTCCTATTCTTTTCTTATTCTTTATATATTTATTATTATTTTTTGTCTAGTTACATGAAATTAACAACAATGGAATGAAATTTCCTTATACAAAAAAGTCCCTGTAAATTTATAAGGGCTTGACACCATAAAAAGCACTTTTTTTCTTCTTTTTATCCCTATAATGAAGGGGTGCCAAAATATTCGGGATCAAAGTTGACCGGAATGCAAGAACATAATCTTTCGCTTCATTTTATCCCGAGAAAACGCAACGAACCACTATCTTGGAGGTTAGCATTAGACATGCTAACGGAAAGCAGAAAGGAGTCTCTCAGATCGTTAGTATCCGTTTTGGAAGCATAAAAATTATGAAGCATTCCTTGGCGCAATTAACAGCAGATTTTAGGTCATTTGTAATATCTGCTGTCAGTTTGACCATATCGAAGAGATCATAATTTCAGCAAGGTAGAAAACTTATAATAGGTCATTTTTAACTTTCTTATTGTTATTATTCTTCTTTCACACTATTTCTTCTTGTTGTTGTATCGATGATACTTGTTACAATTTAAACACTTCAGCAGAAGTTAACTGTTTCAGATAATGAATTCATTAAAAAATATAATGGTCCCTTCCTATTTGGTTCCTTATATACAACCCTAAATACACACGAGGCCATCTCCTCCAAATATTATGCAGCATGTGTTTCCCAGTGATTGGAATAGTTGTATGCTCCCAACAAATCTACATATAAATATTTTCTATTTGATATAGATTCAATATAAACATTCCTAAAAGGTTTTAAAATACTTCTCCTATGCTTCTGTTGCAGCTCATTTATTCTTCGATGTTAATTCTAAAATAGGCAAAATTTAAGGCAAGGATTTGAAATTTGAAATTTTAATTCGAAACAAATTTTCTGTAATTTTAAAAAACTTTTTTGCAATTTCACAATACAGAATAATTAAATATGAATGTACTTTTTCTGCTTTAGATTGATCAATATGCGATGGATTTCATACAACTTCATAATAGAAAACTAACAGGTATTTTTTATTAATAGCATAATATTTCTAGATAATATCCTTAGAGAATGAAATAAAATTCGTGACAATCGTCCATTATACATAACATCTAAATGCAATTGCTTGCGTTTTTATGATCATAATATCAATTTGATAGCATCGAGAATCAGGAAATCTGTAAAAGTAAAAATGTAAGTTATTTGAAGATGCAAGTTTCATCAATTAATCATATTCATATTAAAAGATCCTAAAAAGTTAATAGCAAGTATTTTGTCGCTTTGTCAACAAATTTTAATCTCTTCAATGTTAAAACAAATCCTAATGAGTAAATATGTTTTTGCCTGCGAGAGTAAAATATATATTTCTACGATATCTAATAATCGTGATGATATATGCAAATTAATTTCATTCTTAAAATGATATCATCTACGTCACATAAAGCATAAAACAAAAGTTGATTATTCGTGGTATATTCCGAGACACTTCCAACCGCCTAAATATACAACTAGAAATCTTTCAAACGGACTCCTTGTCACCTCTTATGTTTTGCCTGTCCTTTATCCCCCTTACGCATGAACTAAACAATAATAACTGTGGATACAAAGTAAGCAAGAAAAAATTAACCACTTACTCTATATGAATGATATCAAACACTTTACAAACAGAAGACAATAATTTGAAGGTTCTCCTCTCTATTGAAACATTTTTCAGTGATGTGTGCTTCTTATTGATATGAAAGACCCTGCAGACTATAACAAATCTCTGAAGGCCTTCAAAAACGATCAAAATACAAGGACCCTGAAATTTAAATCTAAAAATGTGGCACATGCATGCAGATACCAAAACACCAGCTGTAATTAAAGCTCTCAGATTAATTGGAAAAAACTTTATTGAAGGGATACTTGTTAGCACAAATATTAAAGAAATACAAATATTGTACGTACAAGCACTGCCCATACCTTACGAAGGGTTTTATCTATGTAAAATATGTGTGATCTGCTTTTTCTTTTAAATTATGGTCAGTGAAAAATGTTCTGATTCCATTTCTGACCTTATTTCTCTGGTTGGGGCTAAAAAAGAAATGAGTATACATCAAAAAACAAAGGAAGAAGAAGAAGAAGAAGAAGAAGAAGAAGAAGAAGAAGAAGAAGAAGAAGAAAGAATAAACATGTGAAAGAATGAAAACATATAAACAAGAATAAAATTAGACAAATGGAAGTCTCTGAGGAAATGAGAAAATACACAACTTTTGGCTCTATCATCTACCATCAATCTCTAAACCTCTTGCTAAAATTTTATCAGTGCTAATTAATAATCTCTATTAAAAAAACAAAATGGATCACTGAAGCTATTATATATCGCCTAAAAACATAGACATAAAACATGTACAGTAGCGAGCATAAAGATCAGAAGAATGTTAAGAAAAAGTCTAAATATGAAAAAAAATTTATTATTATTTCAAAAGCTATTACGCGTTTTTGTGTAATTTTTCCGATCTTTACAAGCTATTAGCTCACTCGACTTGTTTAAGAATCTTTTTCTATTCTTTTCAGTTATATAAATTTTGAAAGTCACCTATAGTTGAGCTAATAACATGAGGAGATTGTTGATCAATCATAATAATAAGCTTTTGGAAGTGGACAAACAGAAGGATATGAATATGAAAGTGGCGGATATATATATATGTAGATTCAATGTAGAATGTATGGCTAAGGATGTCGTATATGAGGTAAAACTGTAGGAAAAGTGTTATCGAGTATTACATAGGATCAGCTGTGGGTGAATTGAAAAGACAGTTTTGTAGTCACAATATCAGTAGAAACAAGAAAATTAATAAAAACTGCGCCGCTCAATCGGTAGCAGATGCTTAAATCTCAAAGGATAAGGCCTAAAAGAAAAGAGGTAAATGATGCAAGTTTTACTGAACAGATAAATTGATAATATTGCATGAGGTGAATGAGTAATGATTTGCTAAAATCTCGGCACATCAAGTACTCATATTTAATAATTTTTGGTTTAAATTCATCTTTGACCCAAGATAATCCAAATTTGAATTCCTACCAAATTCTATTTACTCGGGGTTTTATCTCCCATCAATATTAAATGCCTCTTGATGCTATGCGTTTGAATAATTATCCGATCCCCGATTCTAATAAGAAAATAAATTTTCTATAAACTTTCCTTTATTTACATGAAAATATCAATTGTTCTTTTTAGATATTCTTTAATTTACACAAAGCTCTATGTAAAATCTTATAGACTTTTGTGACATGTTTGATTGCGTCAGGATAATTCATCAAATGGTGTTATTTTTTAAATAAAACATTGGCCAGTAGATGAAAACAATTGAGATGCGCAACTCACAAAGGACATTCTTCATAAGGCTTATTTTGCCAGAGTTATATTGCAAGTAATTTTTGTTTTTTGAATCGAATGAGAAAGTAATCTCTAATTCACAAATGAGTGCCTCACATACCGGGAAAACGATGAGAGCATTTTCTCTTGAACACATACATCCGTTGTAGCCTGAGCAACGGTGAGAAAACATGGTGTTATCGAAGAAGCTCGTTCGAATTTACCTGCTTTTTGACTAAGGTGGGCTTGTCCGCAGTCGCATCAAGCCGCCGAATACGTCAAGTCTTTATTAATAATGTTCTGAGAGTGGACGCACCACCAGACATTGATTTCAGAAATTAAGGTCACAAGATCTGTCCCTGAACCCTGAAATATCCGCCCACAGGTCCTGGATGATGAGGGCCTGAAAGCAGCCATAGAGGAGGACAACAGCTAAAGCTATGCCCAGCTTGCCAAATGTTTCTAGGTTAATGATGAAAATGCCAAACTTCACCTGCAAAAGATAAAGAGTGTATACACGTTGAGCAAGTGGATACTCCACACGTTCTCGGAATCAAAAAAGAAACAAAGAGTGACGGCTTGCACTTCATTGCCTTCTCGGCCCCTCAAAGTACCCATATTTGATCGACTGTTCACCATTAATGAAAAGTGGATCCTGTATAACACTCCCAAGCGTTCCAAACATTGTCACAACGGGATACTGTGTTTACACCACAAAATCACCTCTAAGCCCACGCAGGATAATGCTATATATCAGGTAACTAGTCGATATGAGGTGGACTATGAGTTGCTATCAACGGACCAAACCAGCACTGCATATCTGTACTCGCAGTAATTGGATTGGGTGCAGCAGGTTCTGAAGGAGAAGAAGCCAGCATTGGTTAATCGCATAGTAATGCTAGGCCTAATGTAGCAAGGGTGGCTAGAGATAACATACGGCGATTTGGTTGAGAGACACTGTGCTATCCAACTTACTCCTCAAAACTTGCGCCAACAGATTATCACCACTCCTATTCTCTAGCCAACTCACTAACTTTCTCATCTTGCGTTCTTTTCATATACGATATCTCATATCAGTTATTTATCTCAAGTAAATTCCTTTTTGACTCATTTGACCATCTTCTTCATCAAAAAAGCAATATGGTTTCCGCTTCACCAGGTCTACTGCTGATATGCTAACGACCATCACCGAGTACATATACCAGGCACTCGACAGGAATGGCGAAGCTCGAACCGTTGCATTGGATATATCTAAGGCGTTCGACAGAGTTTGGCATGCTGGCCTTCTATGTAAACTGCGGAGCTATGGTATAACTGGACATTTGTTTGAACTAATCCAGTCATTCCTCTCTAACCGCACAATGAAGGTGGTATTAAACGGACATGCCTCTCAGAACTACCATACAAACGCAGGTGTCCCCCAAGGCTCCATCTTAGGTCCTACACTCTTCCTGATATACATTAATGATCTCCCTGATTCCATAAGAGCCCAAATAGGTTTTTACGCCGATGACACCACAGTTTACTCTCGCCTCCAACAAAAATCTGGTGTAGGCGTCAAAGCTAACCTCGCAGCCGAGATTGAAAAAGACCATTAATCCATATTGGACTGGGGTAAGAAATGGCTAGTAAATTTTACTGCTTCTAAAACGAAGCTACTCTCAATTAACCATCATTGACAATCTCACCTACCTCCCATTATCATGGACCAGGCTTTCCTCCCAGAGAGTAAAACACTACGCCTCCTTGGTCTCACACTTTCAGCGGACCTCAAATGGAATGACTATATCGAATCCACTGCTAAATCCGCTGCTATGAAAGTCGATTCTCTGTGTAGGGCCCGGAAGTTTTTTCCGTCTAAATCTATCCTGCACATATATAAATCTACCATCCGCCCGTGCATTGAATACTGCTGCCATATCTGGTCCTAACAAACTAACCTGCTCCCATTCTATCAAACACACTTCCCATCTGCCCAACCCTCATCCTCGGTATCCTTACTCATCTGTCACCTTCCTCCTGACATTCCCTATGTCTAACCACTCCTTCTCTTTACCTTCCCCTATGTAGCCCCATGCTGCAATAGTGGCAGTGGAATGCCTTGCTTGGGGTGAGATGATTTAAAAAAGAAAAAAAAACAGTTAAACATTTCCCAACACAGTAAATCAGATATGTTTTAACTAACTCTTTAATATATGCATACTCTAGCTGTATAATTAACTTTGTACTCAAGTGATGGAATAATCTCTATGCCTGAATTAATGAGTTAGCTGTGAAATCCTAAAATGTGCATATATTACGTCTTAAAATATTCACCCTCAGTTTTATAAATATTATTTCGATTTCATTTCATGGGGCTAATGACCAAACTTTTCCCTTATAACTTACAAGATTTGCCTCTTAACTACAAACTCTCGAGCATCACCTTCCATTATTTTTAGTGGGTGTCGAGTCTTGTATTCTTGTCAGTAATGAATGTCTTACATGCAGTTCTAGGTTATGTTTTTGTCATAGGGTGTTTAATTCAAGAGTGATACCTACGAAGAACTGAACTACTTTAATTACTATTTTGATCGTGTGTGGACGGCAAATCCGCTGCATATTTTTCTGGTGTAATGCGTATATACGATAGATAGATTGTGGCAGATGTTTGGTCCTCGAACATCTTATCTCCTGCTCGTGAAAACAAATGTGATGCATTCAGGTTAATTTTTATTTTGAAGCTTGTCTCACTGTTGCCAAAACTCTAATGTTAAGAATCAAAATTTATGTATTATGTTATAGGCATCAAATCTTCCATACTTTACGGGAATCAATTTTCAGGTGTTATTCGGTGAATTCTCTTTACCAAAACAAGTGTCTTTAATCCATACTCTGCCCAAATTATGTATATATATATATATATATATATATATATATATATTGTTCCCTGAGAGCAATACACTGCGCCTCCTCGGCCTTACCCTCTCTTCTGATCTCAAATGGAACCACTACATCGAGTCCATAGCTAAATCCACTACTAAGAAGGTTGGGTCACTGTGTCGGGCCAGGATGTTTTTTCTATGCCTGAATCCATCCTGCATATATACAAGTCAACCATTCGTCCGTGCATAGAGTACATATATGGTCAGGCGCCCCTGCCGTTCACCTCAGTGTTCTCGACAGGCTCCAAAGGAGAATCAGTAATGTGATAGGTACTGACTTGGCGGCTAGACTACAGCCACTTCCCCACCGACGAAATGTGGCCTCCCTTTGTCTGTTCTATAAATATTTCATGGCTTCTGCTCGAACGAACTTAAGTCACTGGTGCATCCTCAACAGGTGTTTACTCGTGCAACCAGATTGTCAAATGGGTCCTACCCATTCACAGTTAGGTTAGCCAAATGCAGACGACAATTCTACTCTTGCAGCTTCTTCTCTTGCACTTCCCGCCTGTGGAACTCGCTCCCATATTCTTGCTTTCCTTACGGCTACAACCTCCAGGAATTTAAATGCAATGTCAATACTCATCTATTAACCACTTGACTCTAGCTCTTTCCCCACCCCGTATATCCTTTCCTTTCTCTCCACCTTTGAAACTGTCATCACACCTGCATTTTCATCTTTCTATTGCTCCTTTCTAACTGGTTCGTATTCCTCTTCACTCTCTTCTAATTAATCTTCTTACACTTATGTAGCCCCCCACACATCAGTGGCAATTCCGCCTTGCTTGAGGTGAAATGATTAAATATATATAGTGAGGCAGTCCAACTGTTTATGCACATGTTCCTGGTGGAGCCAGAGTATAAAATCTCTCCATATCTGAATGACGTGTCTCATTATAGTGGTGATTTCCTCTGTAGCAATTTCGTCAAATTTTTCCACATATATATTTCAATTACTGGAAATAATGATGTTCGTAATACCAATAAAAGTTTCATCTTATTCGCTTTCAATTATAATTTATCTTTTTCTAAATGTAAATTATAAATCATTTTTACTCTTTTTTTTTACGGTTAAATGACAAATTACACGAAATTCTACTTTGAACTATTTATTTTGTTCAGTATATAAGCATATATAGGTATTATATCTTTTTGTCTTACTGTGGAACAATGACTTGAATATTCGCTCTTTCAAACTATTACTTTTGCTATTTTTGAGGCTTGCATTCCATCTTGTTTACAGTTAATGTCTAGTTTTTCTTCTTGATTTTCCCCATTATCTTTTCTAATAACTATTTCAGTTTATTGTCAACTTTGTACCACCATCTGATGTAAATGATCCTAGTATTTCCTCTAATTTTCTTGGGAAAACTGGCAGTGCTAATTAAATGAAATCAGTAATTTTATTTAACTACTATTTTTATTTCAGAGTAATCGTTTATGCTTTGTCTGTATATAAATTGATTGTGCCCATTATATATAGCGCATTATCTATATATAACTTTTGTGTAGATCGTTCTTTCATGAAGTTTTGAAATGTTTTCTTATGTATTTTATGGAAGGCCTTTGTGTATTCTATGACGCGCAAGTCTTTCTGCATTTCTCTTGTTCGTTCTTCGTTAGCAAATTGTACAATCCCAGATATAAATTACAAATCGAATACTCAAAATTAAACAGATCAGAGACTTATAGACAGTATTCCTGACAGTATAGCAAACATCTACGGATGCAGAAATTTGAATGTACTAAGGAATAGCAAAAGAGATATTTCAGAAACTGGATAATGTAAAGGAATAAAATCATCAGTACAAAAAAAATAATGCTTAACTGAGATTTGTTTCAAGAATTTGGAATTACAGAATAATTTCCCTGGTAACAACTTGTTGCCTGTGCAAAAAAAAAAAAAAATTAAATAAGCGAAATGAATAATAAAGGAAGTACTCCATTGTAATGATAGGATGTATTTAGTACCGATAAAAATTTCATATGAAGTACCATAAATGCTTTCACTATCTATTGACATAAACGACAAAAAGTTTGTTTGTAGCCATAAAATGTCCTGAAAGGAAGACACTAAATGCTTATATGGCTTGGCACTGATTTTAATTTCTTAAAATGTTACTGGAGATTTACATCCGGTGAGATGGACACCAGATCTCAATAGATTAACAAGATCTTCATGTTCTTTGACTTGCAGACGTTACTGATATCATGGGTGATAAGAGTTGGTGTATTACTAATTACAAGTCTCCGTGCTTTACACGCTATCATTTCTTCCGGTTATGGCTTACAATGACTCATGTGAGAAAGAAAAAGTAGGTGTCTCTACCTTATATCTATCTATCTATCTATCTATCTATCTATCTATCTAGATAGATAGATAGATAGATAGATAGATAGATATGAACATCATGAGGAATGCATACAGAAGTGAAGTGCATGTTGTAAACTGATCCTAATGATGGTACATATAACCCGTTATGCTTTCATTTCTTTCAGCAAAAATTTAACAAGTTTTTAAAATTCTTACTAAATTGTTTTTAAAGAGAAACCTTATTTCTTATTCCGTCAAGTTACATTAATTGTTACAGCTAACAGTAATGTATGTGGCGTAGTGGATTTGATTTTTTGAGGGAAGGATAGTAGGAATGTAAATTCAACATTGATATTTTTGTGACAAGTAAAAGGTTTTCAGCGTCAAATAAAGATAATTGACTTTGCAATGTTTACCGAATATAATATATTTAACAATTGCAAGGCCGTTATAAGCTATTTATTAAGTATAATATGATAATCTTATTCATTGTTTTTTTATAAATGTTATACAGATGTGATGTATTTGGTTAGATTTCAAAAACACCAGGCTGATCATTTTTAGTGATTTGCAACATTTGCATCGAGTTAACTAATACAGATACTTTTTAAATCTACCGGTTAAAAATCGATTAAATAGTAAAAGTGACATACAGATATTGTACTCTAAAAAGTCGTTATGATATCTATCTTGAAACGTTTGGCTTTGTTCGTCTCCCATGTTTTAATTGTATGCCAATAAATATTCCTTTCGTTTTTGTGTAATTTTCATTGTTAAAACTGGGGATTTACACTCAGATTAGCCTAAAATGCTGAAATATTGGAAGATAATTATCGGGAATTAAATTTACATATTTTTCTTTTGGAAAATAAGTAATCTCAATACACTAAATGGAAAGTTTCTTACTTAAATCTATCGTAAAAAACAGAATTCATCACTCATTATTATGAAAATTACGACCAACCATTAAAAATGATTTCAACAAAAGTCATGGACTTTCTAAAAGCAATGGTTTATTACGATGATTATGTTCAGTAGAATATTCTCTTCCCTCAAAAGTTAAATGACATTGCGATATATATATATACTTTTTTTTATGTGCGTGACGATTTTTATTTCCCACAGACCTAACCAATAACATCTCAACAGTTAACAAATTTTACTTAAAATATATATGCGTGTTTTCAATAATTGTCAACTTTTGTTAACCCAATTCCACTTTCCATGATAAGACACACAGATTGAAAGCTTATGAATAACCTGATATATCCAGGCATTTTATCAATTTAACGTACTTTTTATTTCAATAACTGTTCAATTTAAACAATGCCTTTGTCACTGGAATTTGCTTTCAACTATAGACATTTAAAGTTCTCTTGCGGTATTCATCGTTTCATCAAGATATATTCCACAAAATCAATTAGGATTCTCGCATAAATTTGAATCATTTAATGCTTAACCTGAGGTGATAGTTTGACAGATTGATGCGTTATATAACATACCCATCCACGCTTTTAATATTATGCGCTATCTTATTCCACCACTGAAAAATCGATCTGTTTCGAGTTGATTGTGTATTTATGATCTTCACAAGTCCACTGGGATACGTGCCAGATAAAACATATTCGGTGTTAACAACGGCAGCCCCGTTCTTATTCTTGAATGATTGCTACTCGGCTTATGCGGACTTCGACCAAGGGATTAACTTATTGTCTCTTGCTCCACACTTTATGTGCCCTCATTCACACAGACGCAGGTACAGATATTGAAACAGAAATTTCAAAATATAATTATATATATAGGCATAAACTAGCATATACGCACAGGCATACACGTATAAACATGTATCGTCTAACACTTATACAAAGGTACACATAAATAAATAGACCATGACATAATAGAAATGAAGCGTATCAGACCATCAAACAAGAAAATATGATCGGTTTTGTAAAACTGAAATGCTTGTGTTTTTGCTAGAATACATAAATCATATTAACCTCACTGTTTTTTCTAATAATTACCTTCATATTTGAGCCATGAATTTGAGCCATGCGAAATACCACCTTTGTGTTATATATTTTGTCTTATTTATTTCTATTGAAATGCAAATATCATTTCCGTAAAAATCTTTCATATACATTAATCTATTATTTATTTAAGAATAGTATTAATAGAAAAACAAATTAAATATTATAATTAATGTATTCCTGAAGTTATCAGGGTTTTTTTTTACTTTACCAGCTAACTAAACAGTTACATATTTAGGTTGAGATTCACTTTTAGTCCTGATTTGTTCATAAACATTAAATTACACAAATTTAGAAACGAGGATAGGAAACTGCTTTGTTGATTGTGATTTCTTATTTTCTATTTGTAACATATTGCTAAAATAGTAAACTAAATGCATGCATTTAATAAAAAATGCTCATAAGAAAAAAAGACTTTATAAGAAACTACATGACACACAGAAGCAACTGGTATTGTTTTGTTGTTATTTTTAGAGATAATATGTTTTCATTTTATACTCAGAAAAACAACCAACCAGAAATGCTTCAGAAAATACTTAACTTAGAAAAATATTTGAAAAATAAAAAATTACAAAACTAGAACTGAATAATTTAAAGTTTGTTTTCGAAAGACTATTCGTTGTGAATTACGGGTGAGAAACCACACAAAATAATAAATAACAAAAACAGATATGGAGATAAAAAATGTAAGTTATATTGAAAAAGATATATAAAATGGTTAGTCAATTCAGGAATAATATTAGTAGAAATCATTATATACAGTCTTGCAGTAAAATAGTATGTCCGGGTAATGATTCTATATCCAAACGACTCCAGCTAACTCTACATCAACTTACTGACCTACTAGGCATTTCTACAACTCTACAACTCAACTAAAATCTACCGTTCTCACTATAGGTAGAATTATATGTACACATCAGGCGAGTCCATTATTCTAATAAAAGGGAGAGATCCGACAACACCACCTCCCTAGATTCGTTTTTAGGAGGAGTTAGTATTTTTTTCGCTTGGGATCAATGATTAATGGCTCCGTAAACTTTCGTTTTTTGCTAGTTCTTCTGATTTCTGTATTAATTCTCTCAATGTCGAAGGCTTCGAAAATTTCTTTCATAGTGTCCCAGTTTGTTCTAGTCAATCAAGCTTTTTATCTATTTTATCAATTGTGGCGAAAGGTACATTTCTCCTTTTTTTAAATACTGGTTGGGCATTCTGTTTTAACTTGATTTTCGCTTCGTATTTGTTGCATCTTACTAACCCACTTGAGAATACCTCTGGGAATTGTTTTTTGTCTTTCTTCAACTGCTTTTTCCATTTCTATTTGTCTTTCTGCATTTGCCTTTTGAATTTCTATTTGTCTTTCTTTACTTCTTTTAATGACTTCTAGTATTCCTTTCTGAAACTCATCCATTGTTTGCTGCTTTGATTCCTTGAGGGGTTTGGTTTTTTAACTATTGCTTTCTTGCAATTAATCTCGTAGAAATATTTTGTAGAATTTTTTTTTAAATTCCCTTTACAGTTTTCTTCTATCTCTCTGTGATAGTGTCGCCAAATTGTAGTCGGCTTGTGATCAAAATACTCGTAGCAAACTTTGTTGAGGTGGATCGTGGTATACGTGAACGTGAGTTCGTCGCAAATTTGTTGTGCGACGTGTTCGTGAGCTCGTGTTCGAAATCCTTGTCGCCAGTCTGTTGTTGGCGACTGACGTAAAACGCGTATTTTTCTCTCCGCGTGAACTTGTTCGATTCTTCGTCGCCAATTTGTTGTTGGAGACTGACGTGAGAAAAGTATTTTTCTCTCCGTATGAACTTGTTCGATTCTTCGTCGCCAATTTGTTGTGGATTCCGGGTGAGAAACCACACAAAATAATAAATAACAAAAACAGAATTGGCGATAGAAAATGTAAGTTATATTGAACAAGATATGCAAACTGGAACACGGGTTAGTCAATTCAGGAATACTATTAGTAGAAATCAATATATACAGTCTTGCAGTAAAATAGTATATCCGGGTAATGAGTCTATATCCAAACGACTCCAACTAAATCTGCACTAACTTACTGACCAACTAGGCAACTCCAGAACTCAACCAATATTTACCATTCTCACTATAGACAGAATTATGTATACACATCAGGCGAGTCCATTATTCCAATAAAATAGTCAGACCCCACAATACTATTAATAACAGAACAGCCTTCTGTGATTTTATGAACGTTTCCATTTTATTGCACAATAAATTTTAAATAAAACACGCGTTAATGCATGTGTGCAATTAATTATGCTTCACAAACAAAATTGACGGAAATAATGCTATACTTTTTATCGTCTGGATTCATAAGATAATCTTTCTAAAGATAACCTGAATTTTACAAGTTTTATGCACAGAAAAACAACGTTATTATTAGTTACCGTTGTTCTTTGAGTAGTTTTGTCTTACTCGCATAGATATTTAAAATGAAAATGACGTGGTAAAATAAATTATAATGAATATCTATGAACAGGACAGTTTAGACAAATTTCATTTGCCCATTTTTCTTTTATTAGCTTTTTTATATTTGGTTTTCGTACCAGTATTTCAGTTCTGACTCGATCTGTAGTATTCATATTAGAGCCACATGTCTGACCATAATAAACATCTTTTTACCTCTGCTCGTAATGAGTGCAAGAGGACCCTAAATGATGCCAAGCTGTTGTTTGCTGAAAAAGTGAAGCAGCGTATAGCATCCCGCAAGTTCAGCTCCAAAGACTACTGGCGGTTTTGTAAAAATGTCGTAAATATCAGCATCTCTCAATCCCCACATTAATCAATAAATATGATGTCCTCACATCTTCAGCCGGCAAGTCCGAACCAACTCAACGTATGATTTCCCACCTAGCACTAAGGTTTACTGTGTAGGAAGTTTTTCTCGTCTGAATGCATCTTGCACGTGTATAAATCTACCGTTTGCCTGTATATTGAATACTGCTGCCATATCTGGTCGGGGGCTTCTGCTGTTCATCTGGGGCTTCGTAGAAAATTCCAACGAATAATCTGCAATGTAATTGATCCTGACCTGGTAGCTCAAATCCAATCACTTTCTCACCGACGTAATGTGGCTTCCCTCTGTCTCTTCTATAAATACTTTCAAAGCTTCTGCTCCGATGAGCTTAGCTCCCTGGTACCCCTTATTCATGAATTTAACCTAGCTACTACACTGGTGACTAGGTCCCACCCATTTACAGTAAAACTGATGAAATGTAACCTCAGCTTCTACTCCAACAGCTTCTTTTCTCTCACATCCCGCCTATGGAATTTGCTTCTATATACTTGCTTCCCTGACAGCTATAATCTTAAAGAATTTAAATTCAAGGTCAAATGCCATCTCCTACCTCTTTAATTCGCATCCTTTACCTGAAAATTCCTGTATCATGTTCTTCTCCATTTCCATTCTATTCTCATACAGCTCTCTTTGCATCAGTGTTCTCATTCTTCTCTTATCCATTCTCTGACAATCCCTTTAATTTGATCCGCTTTCTCACCACTGCCCTCTTATGTAACCCCCTGCGCACCAGTGGCAATACTTCCTTGCTTGGGGTGAAATGATTATAAATAATTATTTTTTTCGATGAGAATATTACTAATATCGATATATCTGCAAACTAACTTTTAAGACCTTTTACCTTGTACCTTTAATGAGTTTCAAAATTGTCAATATATCATGTAATTTTTGTATTAAAGCAAATAAAACCATCATTGAATATAATTTATTTTTACTTTTCATGTAAATATATTTGTCGTCTATGAAAAGAAAATGTGACCATTTTCTTTATAATCCCGAATCTCATGTGATTCGATCAATATTCTTATACACCAGGAAAGTTCATGTGATTAAAAAAAAACAGAAATTATCTAGGTACAATAACAAACCAAAAAGGTAATTCACTTAGCCTTACCGCTGTTTTCATCATCACGTAAATATTTAAGACACTTTTTAATTACGGGTATTGTCACAATTTAAAAACATTCATTTGAAATATCAGGTCATCTCGCCCTAATTATACCATAAAATTACAAATATCTCTAAAGACAGCGTCCATATTTCTGTGGGCATTAGTTTTAAACATGTGATAAATGCTTGGACATTTTTCTCTCTTAATATAATTAGGTTTACTCTGGAGAGGGAATAGTGAGGGGTTCAGCGAGGTTAAATTATTTTCAGTGTAGCCCTATTGTTGGTGAAACGTTATGAAAAAGAGGGCGAGGTAATGAGAGTTCTTCTTTGATACAAATATTCTGCCATGAATTTATGCTATTACAAAGCAAATATTTACTTATTTCACAGTTTTTATCGTTTTTCGAAGTGAAATTATACGACATCATTACACTTTTAATACATTCAAGTTCCAAAAATAGTTAAATAATACTTTGCATATTGATCTGTATATTTTGCGAAGTAAATAGTAATACTTTGTTAGGATGGCTAACTAATCCTACTTACTCCAGCTCAGGCGTAATATATTTCCTCAACACCCACAAAGACTTCCTGTGCTTTATGCTGCAATTGTTCTGACAAAACTTAAATAGTTTCTTGGATAGAAAATATAACACTTTTAAATAACAGTGCGCTCAAACACTCGAACTTCTATCAAGCACAACCATTTATGGATTTCAAATAGTTTCTCTTAACCTAATTTCACTCATAAGGCTTAGGTAAACCAATTTTCATGAACTTCTAATGCCGTTATCGTTTTACCAGAAGTAACATTCTTGATAAATCACCCATGATGAACTTTAATCCAGTGTCTTATGGCCAAAGCGCTACAGCTTCTCCCACTCCACCACGTTCCTATACAAATGAATACCTTCATAATCACACCTATATATTCACATGCGCACACATATACATACACTTACTTGCAAAATATAAGGTAATATAATTTTCACAACGGCGTCTCAGTCTTGGAGATATTTCTGCAGCCGATTTTCACTTGTTCAAAGAAAATACCCTTTCCATATGGCCAAATACTGACATATGGAAACTGAAAAAGGTGATCATATGAGAGCAATTCTTAGAATAAATAACCTACTAGAAATAATATTTAGTAACATCTCAATAATTTACTCTACAGAATGAAATAAGCATTTACTAATTAATATCTTATTTGCTAAATTCCTAAAAAGAAAAAACTTTGGAATCTTAATATAAAGTGAAAGTGCATGGAAATTAAATATTTGCCCAAAGATTTTCACACACTCATTCATACACACACACACACACACACACACACACACACACACACACACATATATATATATATATATATATATATATATATATATAGGTAAGTAAGTAGGGTAAATCAGATGGTTATGCAACCATGTTTTCGACCTTTTTAGTTACGTCAGGTGATTTGCTTTGTTTATATATGATACATGTTAAACCTTCATTTTCCTTTAAACATATCTACTTTATAACAGTTTTGTATATATGTATAATTGTTACTAGTGGAAGAATATTCCACAGATATTTACTTTTAAAAAGTGCTCAATACAAAATAAAAGCATAAATATATGGTAAGTATTACTATTATTATTATTATATTGTCATTTTTCATCATATTTTGATTTCTGCTATGGTCGCACTACCGACCAAGTCTGCGGGAAGGTAAATCGTGGTGTGTCGTTATGGCTTCATTTCATTTTTTTCTATTTCCCTATCATTCCTAGCGTTACATAGACAAACTTCTCCTGCTGTACTTACCAAAACAATTTTTTGTATATCTCTTAAGCTGGGGTTTCCAGGGATTCTTTCAATGTGTTGTTTTGTTCCTTTTTTATCATTCCAAATGCACCTTCTATCGATGGCACGATTCTTGTTTTCAATTTCCACATTTTTTCTATTTCAATTTCCATGTCTATATATTTTGACAGTTTTTCGAATTCCTTGGTTGCTATGTTACAATCCGCCGAACAAGCCATATCAATTAATAGGCAAGTTTTTTCTTTCTGGTTTTTAGCAAGAATGACCGGCTTATTTGTTCCATTTTTTTCTGTCTATGTAGATGGTGTAATCCCATAGAATGTTGACATCTTTTATTTCTGTAAGTGGAGCTGGGTGATGTTCATATCAGTGTTTTTTTACAGATTTTCCATAGTGTTTGCACATTGTCCAATGTAAATATTGGCCCGCTCTATCGTGACGATTTTTATATTCATTTGGTGCAAGTACATAACAACCTGAGATTAGATGATCTGTTGTTTCTTGGTGTTTATCAGAGAACCTGCATTTTGGATCCACATTATTATGTATAATATTTGCCTGAAAGTTTCTAGTAAAAAGACTTTGTTCGCGCACTGCAAGAATAAAGCCTTCAGTCTCAGACTTTAATCCAGATGCACGTAACCATCGATGAGTATTAACTTTATCAAAATTAGATTTATTGGCACGTTCTGGATATTGGCCATGCAAAGGTTTGTCTAGCCAGCGTTGTTTCATCTGTTCAAGAGCTTTATCTTTGGCTTTCATTTTCATATTTTTTGCCACAATAGTTGGCTTTTGGCTTCTGTTTTGCTTTTCTACAGAATCTATTATATGTAAATCTTGTTTGTATTTACTGCCTTCTTTTATTATTGAATATTTTTCTTTCTGTTTTTATGTTGTTTGACTAATTGTATCATCCAGTCCTTTGCTGTTTTTATGTATGTTAGTAAGCCAATAATTGTTGTTTTGTATGACAATTCTAGCTCTTCCACCTTCTTTACGGGGTATGTATAGACGGTCTACATCAGCCTTTGGGTGATGCATCTTATGCTTAGAAAGAATCTTATTTTAGAATCCATTCGCCTGATGTCATTTAGAGTCAAGTTTAAGATGTTGAAACTATATTGGACAACTGGGATTGCAAGGCTATTAATGGCCATATTTCTATCCTGAGAATTCAATTCGGTTTTTAATATCAGTCGTAGCCTTCTATAGTACTCTTTACGCACTATTTCTTACATTTTCATAGTGAATGTTTTCACTCTCATTTACACCAAGATATTTATAAGCTTCTTCGGGTTTCAATTCTTTTATTGTTACAGCAGGGTCTAAGCTAAGTGAGGATGTTTGTTGTAGCGATCCACGTAAAACTGTAGCTTTAGCACATATATTCAAATTGAATTTTATTCCAGTGTCTTCGCTGAAGCATTTTACAGTTTGCAGAAGACCTTCCAGCTCGTTGTAATTCTTAACATACAATTTTAAGTCATCCATCTAAAATAAATGTTTTTTTTTTGGGGGGGGAAGCTATGTTATAACCATTCTGTCTTGTTAAGTTAACTGGTTAGTGCTATTAATGATATGCAGAATAGTAAGGGTTTATTATTATTATTATTATTATTATTATTATAGCATACTGCAACTAAGTAGCTATGAAATTTCGGTGCTAAAAGACCGTTATCCTGTAGTTAATTCATTTGGTAATATATATAGATAAGGAGATTTTTAAAAACATAAGAATAAAGAGGTCATCCAATGAGATGAATTAAGTGCGGTGGTAAGTTATAACATTTAAAGAATGATGTGGGTACGACTCATAGTGTTTCAAACCAGATATGTCAAAAATTTTAAACTAGTTAAAAAGAGAAAAAGAGAAAAAAGGGAAAAGGGAAAAGATAAAAAAGAAAACAGAAAAAACAAAAGAGAATAGAAAGAAAATAGAAAGACTAACAAAGAAAAGTCGAAAGGTTGGAAAAGGTAAATTACATTAAAGTAAAATGAAAACCAACAAAAAAAAATAGGATGATGTAAAGAAATAAAAACTATCTATATATATATGTATATATGATTTTTAGTTCTTTACATTATATATATATACATAAAGTCTGCTACTATTCGCCCTCTCTTTCTTTCTTGGCAATTTCTTAACTAACATTCTTTACCTCTTCCTTTTCTTTACTAACCTTTATTTCCATTCCACGAGAATTTCTTCGTTTTACGTCTGACTGGAGTGGAACAACAAATGTTCTAGTAACCTGTTGAAACAGCTATTCCCTAAATGTAAAATTTGAATTTACATATGAATTAAATAAATATCTGCCGTGTAAATTAAATTTACATTGAGCTCCCTGCTGAATCAGTTTTAATAGTTGACAATATTACCAAAATCCATTGGGATTATTTACCAATTTTTTCCTGTATTTATTACTGATACTCATTTAAAAATACCGAAATTATCTTAAATTATTTTGCCAGAAACATAAAAGACATGGAAGTTGGAACTCTTTTGAAACTTAATCTAAGCCTGAGGAATGTGTAATGTTGGTAAGTAACAAGAGAACCAGAGAAACAACAGAATTCGCAAATGGTTTTTTCAATTCTTTGGCATTTTCGCGTTAGTTATCTGATTTTTCGCTTTCTTTTAACTTTAATCCTCAGTCTGGTGTTGAGTGAGTAATCGGTTCGAGCGTCAATACGACAATAATTTTATTTGTTTCATTTGCTAGAAGCCACTTGCACACTTCCTCTTCATAATTATAATTTTATAATTATTATTTATCAAGCAAGAATTAATGTGTGTGTGTGTGTGTGTGTGTGTGTGTGTGTGTGTGTGTGTGTGTGTGTGTGTTATGGTAATTTACCAATACACACGTAAACTTTTCCAACTACAAATAAGCAACAATTTCTGCTTAGTGCAGTAGTCAGTTAAATCTCAGTTGCATCTCTGTCCTCGGGCAGAATGCAGCTTGGTTGTATGTCTGTCCGGGGACGCACATGCAACTGTAGAATTCCATTCTGGGGTGCCAAAATCTAGGGGGCATCCTCCTTAGGTTTTACCTCTCCTTAGGAAGGGACTGAGTTTATTGTCCGGCGTCTGATGCGTACCCAAAAGGGGAAGTGCCGAGGGAGTTTAGGAATGTTTTTACGGTACTACCGATAAACCCACCTAAAAATTGATCTTGTGTCGCATCCGTTGCATAGTGGGCGTAATAGTAGATATTAAGTATATTTTAGCAGATATCTCTGATAACCGGACTAAGCAGTCACGCTGCTGACCTTCTCATTTTATATATCTTTTGTACTACTGTTCTTTGTTAATATATTTTTTAACTCTGTTCCTTCTTTGTGTCTTTATTTCTGGCACCTAACAAGGCCACAACAGTATGTATGTATGTAAAAAGTAAAAACTGGTTTGTGAATTTCTGTCATCAATGTTTGTTAAATTTTTATTGCCTTTTACAAGTTTAAGTTAGCTGTTTCATATCCTGAACAAAATAGTAAATAAACTATGCAAAGCTGATGTTCTTTTTTTATTCATTTTGACAGTCTTGGTTATTATCAGGATCTAAATCATAGACAAGATTCATGACCTTTTTGGAATATTCCATTTCAAATTTTAAATAGTTTATATGTATCTATTATATGTATTATATACTATTTTAAATAGTTTGTTCAAACACATTTTAAATATATGTTTAAAATACCGTCTCCTATGGTGAAATCTATTTAACTCAAATAGTTTTTTTAATAATTCCTTCGAGTATTTTGAGCCATTTTACATTGTGTTGTATAGTATTGTAGGATTATCTAATAATAGTACCACGTTAATAAGTGTGCTTTGATTTTGGTATTTAGATCGGTATGTGTCGTTGTGTGACTAATATCAGCATTTAATATGAAGATGAAATGTTTAGAAATGACACAAAATTTCAGAAACCACATTGTTTTTAGTAGATGAAGATTACTGATGACCCAATGCCTTCGTCATGATTAGATTAAATGTTTACAGTAAATGACAAATCGAAGCTGTTCGTTATAATTTTAAATTGATGTGTGCCATAAAATTTACTTTTTAAATAAAATTTACAGTTTGTGCTTAGGGTGCATCTCGTTTCGGTAGAAACGATTATACACGTACCTTGTTTCCATTTTTGCTTTTATCATGCTTTTTTATTTTTTATTTTTTCCTAACTTCTCTAAGGTTAATATGCTTTTCGACAACATCTTTGAAAGTAGCTTGTCGAACACAGACCTGATTTTAGGCTCAAACATTATCTCGACTGGAGTAGTGATGATGATGTGTTATCGTTAGATGTGGTTCTATAAATCAGAAGGAATTGTAGGGCTTTTTCTGTGGGTGTACACCTAGTTTTTTTCAGGGCTCTTTTCAACGTATCATCGAAGCACTAAGCCTGTCCGTTAGACCTTGACTGATATAGAGCGATCGTGATATCATTGATCTGGAAAGTCTCATAAAAATCCTTAAAATCACCGGACGTAAATTGTGTCCCATTGCCTAACACTAAACAATCGACTACCCCAAATCTGGCAAACAGTTCGTGTAGTAAATGGATTGTCACTTCTGTAGTAGAAATTTTGCATCTAAGAACTTAGGGTCACTTAGAAAAAACATCTACTACTATAAGATAGTAGAATCCGCGTGCAAAATCTATATGGATTCGAGACCATATTCGGTTTGTTTTGGGACAAGAACTATAATTTATTGGAGGTTCCTTAGCTGCCAAAACACAGCCTTTACAGGATTTTACGATGTTTTCGGTATTCTTAACCGTGTTTGGGCAGTATACATAAAGCTTTTCATCCTTGTAATCCCTAGGTTTGTGCGTTGTGGTACAGTGGATATCGGCTCGGAACGAGAAATCGGGGAGCCGAGTTCAAATTCCAGTTGAATTCATTGCATTCACTTACGCGCAAATACCCTTGGGAAAGGTATTAATCCGTCTCTTCCTTCCAGTTATGGGTTAAATAACAGGACAGATTGAGTTCTATAGCTTTTGCTGGCAACCAATCTACCGCAGAAAGCAATGGCAACCTACTGCGGGATAATCTTCTGCCTAGTCAGTCATGTCTCTTTCGAGACATGATCGCCCAAGCGTTTACCACGTATGGCACTTAACTGACTGAATCCCTAGGTGGCTGGCATGGAATTCTTTCAGAATCCTTCTTTGTAGTGTTGTGGAAATAACGACACGCTGATTATACATCAGTACTTCGTCGCATACAGAGAAAATATCTGAAATCTGATTGTCCTTTTCACAAATTTTAGTTTTGGTTAGCCTGATAAACTCACCGTTTAGAGGTTTTTGTTTGATTTGGTCGAGAGTTAGAAACAGTTCCCTTACAGTGTTGCATAATTTGGTTTTAATCCTTCTGTTCGAAAAGCAATCAAAGTAGCATCAAGTGGTTTTCTGCGTTTTCGGGATTAATCTGGACAGTTCGTCAGTATATCAGTATGACAGAGTTTTTTAGACGGTAGGAACTCTATTTTAAAGTTATAGTTTACGAAGACCATTCCCCATATCCGAAGCCTATCTGCTGTATGCACGGGCAGACCTTTTTAGAACCGAATATATCAGTGACGGTTTATTGTCTGTCTGCAATGTAAAGTGTCTACCGTGAATATACAGGTGAAACATCGTTACTGCAAAAATAATCCCAAAGCATTCCTTCTCTATTTGCGAGTAATTCTTTTCTGCAAAGAAGTGTTCTCGAAGCATGAGCCTGGTTTGTGAGATCTATTTGACGTCTTGTGCATAATACATGATTCAATGCGATACGAGCTGGCTTCGATGGTAATTATAACGTTCAAGTCTGTGTTATAGTGGGTGATAAAGAAGTAAAACGTCAAGAATTCTTTTATTTTGACGAATGCTTCTTGACATTCAGGTGTCCACTCCCAGTCCTTGTTTTTTTTTTTTAAGTTCATTTAACGGTGCATATAAGTTGGGCATATTCGGTAAAACATACCTGGTAGTATTTTGACAATTCTAAGAAACTTAGTAAGGTAAAGACATTTTCTGTAGTTAGTAATGCTGTAGCCCATTCTGGATCTGGTCTAATGTCATCTTTATTGATAATGTGTCCTAAGTACTTAATAGTCTCCATAAAATAATCTCATTTGAACTTTTTCATTTTGAACCCGTATTCTTGAATTCTTGAGAAGAATTTATGAACACGTTCCTTATACTGTTCTACATTTTGACTGATCATTAATATGCCGTTCAAATGTGCAACAGCAAAGTCAAGGTCGCTCAGCATAGTGCCCATTATTTGTTGGGAATTTGCCGGCGCGAGATTTACTCCGAACGGTAGAAGTTCGAACTTGTACAACCCACGATGGGCGCTGATACAAAGCAACTTAGAACATTCTTCCTTCACCTGTATTTGAAGATACGCGTCACTGAGGTTGATTTTTTAAAATAATTTTCTCTTTATTTAGTTTCGCGAAAGTTTTCGAGAAAATAACGATTGTCTTGGAGTGTCACATTAAACACCGTCTAGAAATCTTTACATAGACATCTTCATATAGACGGTAGATAAAGCACATTGACTGTACAAAATTTTCGACAAGACACGTGCACTTTCTACTCGAGTTCTTCATTTATTTGTGGTAAAGTGTCGAAAGGCACATTACGTTTTTTGGTTAAACACTGGCTGGACGTCATTTAACTTGAATTTTGATGTCGTCTTTTTACATCTTATATTTATCTATCTATATCTATCTATCTATCTATCTATCTATATATATATATATATATATATATATATGTGTGTGTGTGTGTGTGTGTGTGTGTGTGTGTGTGCATGAAAATAAAGATGGACCAAAGTTTTGGAGAAATAAAGAATAGAGAAAAATTTAATATAAAAAATTATCCTTGGTTTGCATTTCCAATAAAAATTTAAGCACGTCTTTATACATCTACTGAAAAAATTGTTTTCATTCAAGGTTGATTATAATAGAATAATTTTGCCTTGAGTAAAAAATGTCTTCGTAATTAATAAAACTGAATAATGTATGAATATATCATGAAATGATTAGAATTTACATGACTCATGTTAAAATATGAAGAATATAGTGCTATAAAATTAGTAGAAACTGGAATGGCTTCCGAAATAGAGCGACGTCAGAAAAGAAAAATGTTTGCAAAACTGTTTTTATCTTTATTAGTTGCTGTTTTCTTTTCCTTGCAAAATTGACAGGTTATCAAAAACTATCAACATTCTTACGTTCAGTGAATATTACTTCGGAGGTTTTGTTTATATTATTACTAAATGTTACCTAGTATCAGAAATATATTTTATATATTTAACAAGCTTATGCGGACACCACGAGAAAAGATCCAACCCACTATGGTAATAATAATTTGTGAGACTAACCTGCAATAGTTGCATTAAATATCAATTATATTGACGAATACTTTTAACATTCTTTAAAATCTTTTTCATTGTATTTTCATAGAGATGGCACTTGAAATACTTATATTTTTTACATATGAATGCATATGATGTAGTAACACTGAACAGATAAAAGTAGTTTCCAAATACCTACCAACTGCATGACCAAAGAATGACAAGTAAGCATCGAAAATTGTCAAGTCAGTAAGGTTTCAACTTCCGATATTTTCTCTGGTCAATACAGACGAATCACATATTAACGCCTTCACATACTCGCAATTAATCCTATAATGACTATAATTGTAGTAGTTAATATGATCATAGATATATTTCGTAAAGTAAATCATCTATGTTTATAAATGGAAACATAAATTAAACAAAATGCCCAAGATATTTACATTGAACCAAGAGAGATTGTGTAATAGTCAACTAAAGGTATATCCTGAGATTAGATAATCAATTGTTTCCTGGTATTTGTCAATGAACCTGCATTTTGGATTTATTACACTATGTATATTTGCCTGAAAGTTCCTAGTGAAAAGTCTCTGGTTTTACGCTGCAAGAATAAAGACTTCAGTTTCACTTGAATGCAGATACTCGTAACCATCATTGAGTATTAACTTTATCAATATCGGGTTTATTAGCATATCTGTATATAGTAGTCTTTACGCAATATTTCTGTCATTTTCTTCTGGTGAATTCTTTCACCCTCGTTTACACTTAGGTATTTACAAGCTTCTTTCTCTAAATATTTTATTGTTACATATCTGAGCTAATAGAGGATGTTTGTTGTAGTGATCTTCGTAAAATTGTGGGTATAACATATTTATCCAAATTGAATTTATAGTTTTTCGAGTTGTTTGTATCACTATTCTTAGGTAAAAGAAATGTAATTCCTTTGGTCATCCATGCAGGAATTTTAGTGAGATAGTTACCTATTTCTTGAAGTTCTTTGGCTAGTTTTTTTATCTGCTGTATTTAAATTATATAGCCAAAAGTTAGGAATTTTATCTGTACCTGGAAATTTCCAATTGTGTGCTTTTTTTTAGTGCAAATTTAACATCCTCTTCTGTGATTCCAGTCCATGTTTGTTCTGGTTTATTTTTTTGGGTGGGGACTGTCACTTCAATTCATGTTTCCCTATTTCCCTGTAAAATATTTTTGCATCGGTTTGAAAAATCTTGTTTTGACTGTAGGATCTTGATCTTTTCTCATAGCATCTTATTCTTTGAGCCTTCAGTTGTATTGATTGCTTTATTTTTTTCTTTAGTTGATAGGATTTCATTTTCATGTCTAATGTATTTTCTTTCGACTCTTCTGTCTTTTCTAGTCCTTATTCCTCTTGTCAGTTCATCGAGTACTGGTAGTTCACTTTTGAGTTTCTTTTTCTATTTTTCTTTTCCAAGGTGGATCATTATGTCTGCGAGACTGCCTTGTTTTTAATTTGATGTTCAATTTTTTCTTTCTGCTATTGCGGTTGCATATATTGCTTCACTGAGATGTATATGCGTGTCTTTTTCATCCAAAATTAATTTGAGTGCTGCATTGTAGAGCTTAATAGTTTCGAGGTTATGCTTTGTTGGTTGTGATTTTGGGAACTGTTCACGTTACTCCATTGAAATATTTTGTATTTGACTTATATGGTTCTTGACTTCTTCCTTGGCTTCTTGTATACTGTTCTTGTTTTTCGTAAAATAATTCTGTTCAATGTGTTCTGAAGTCGTTTTATTGTCGTCTTGTAATTGACTCAGATCACACCTTTACAGCACTTCTAAACTTACAGCATTATCTTCACAGTGATTTGTGTGTATCACGGTTTCTACATTATGACCTGTGGCTATTTCTGATTCCGGTTCCTTTTCATATTTTGTTGATTCGTCTATTCTGGTTGCAATTCTTTTAATCGCATTAATTTCAGCCTCTGTCAATAGGTTATTTTGCATTTTGTATCTTCGTATATTGGCTAATTTGTTTTCGTCAATGTACTTTCTATTTGTTTGTCCAAACTTTTCTCGCCAAATGTCATATATTTGGTGAGTGATGTTTTTTAGGTTTGAGTAACGCTTCATGAAATGCAGTCATAACGACTTTGTACTCCTCACGAGACCATTTTATTGTTCCTTTCTTTAAATATACGGTTATAGATCTTGCTGGAGAATTTTGAGGGCCATCATTAGGATTATCCTGGTTGTGGAGACCTGAAGATTCATTCTTTGTGTAGGAGTTTGTTCCTATGGCAGATTTTTTGACCTCAGGTAGATTCGCTCCTGAAGGACGGTTTCCCTGTTCATCCACTGAAAGAGCCATACTGGACTTTTTATTTCTATTTGTATTTCTCATATTTTCCCACGAGTGACACACGGGTCCAAAAGTCCACCGAAAGTTGCCCGGCACGTTGGGTAATGGTCTTTTACAAACAGGGTCTCAAAGCCTGTAGGGGATCGTTTTTGATCTCATCACGCAGTAGCTATTCACTCCTCGGCACGATTAACACTTTGAGTTGCGGGTTGTTGTTCAGAGTTTTCCTTCTCCTAAATGGCTTGCCAATCAACAGCTGACAGAAACGCGTTAGAATTCAAGGAAAAAGACACACTGGTTTTAAAAAAAATTAAGTGTAGCAGCCGCTGAACTAAACAAAGCATCACTACACTAGAGTCAGTTAAGTGCCATACGCGATACACGCTTGGGCGATCATGTCTCGAAAAAGACATGACTAACTGGGCAGAAGATTATCCCGCAGTAGGTTGCCATTGCTTTCTTCGGTAGACTGGTTGCCGACCAAGGCTATAGAACCCAATCTGTCCTGCTATTTAACCCATAACTGGAAGGAAGCAGACCTTTCCCAAGGGTATTTGCGCGTAAGTGAATACAATGGATTCAACTGGAATTCGAACTCGGCTCCCCGGTTTCTCATTCCGAGCCACAACACACATCCTACACTAGAGTATTTTGTTAAAAAAAAATAAAATAAAATAAAAAAACATGTTGCTATTATCACTAGTCTTTGTAAATGTAGAGGGTGCTAAGAAGCCCCTCAAACAAATAATAAAAAGAAAAATGCACTACAAATAAAGTAAAACAAACTTTTGTTTATTTTCGTAAAAAAAAATAAAAGAATTATTTTTTTTGTATAAAAATGAAATTGTCCGTAAAGCTGTGAAAAAAAATGGAGAAAGAAAGGAACTAGAAATGTGACAGGGAAAAGGTAAGACGATGTGTAGTGAGCAAGATGAGAAAAAGAGAGGGTGAAAGAATGTTCACTGATACGTGATACTGCCTGGTGTGTGAACTGCTGAATTCTCTATGCGTGTGCTCGAAGCTGTCCGTGTGCCCTTTTTGTGTCAGCTAGTTGCTTCTCTCTCTGGTTTGTTGAGAGTTTCTACCTTCCTTTTATCTGAATGGTGAGACTCCGGGGAGATTAAGAAATGTGTTTCTTATGTCGAGCCCTGATTGGTCAAAAAATCATATTTTTGACCACGTGGTGTGCTTTCCACTACGTCCGAACTTTTAGGTGCACCGTCCTTGTTTTTGACCCCACAGGGTATGGTAAGGAGTGAATTCCCGCGTAATTGTATTTTTTTTAGATACACGTGGTGTGAATTAATTTTTATTGAGTGTGTGTGTGGAAAATAAAATAAGAAACTGCGCAATACTCCCCCCCCCCAGATAAGAAAATATATGAAAGATACATATGTTTTTCAATATGTGATATATTCTTTAAAATGTTTCGGTCAGTGGACTTTTCTGCCGATTTTTGTTGTAGGTGTAGTGTCAGTATTTTGTTTTTCAGCTTCCTCATTTTCTGGGTGAATATGTTTTTGCGGAAGTATTGTATGAGGTTGTTCCTCGATGTACGCTGGTTTAATGCGATCAATAGCGATATTGTCTTTCTTTTCTTTTCTCATAATAGTAAAATATTTTTCATGCCTGACCAGAACTTGATATGGTCCTGAATAATTTGGACAGAGTGGTTTTTTAACCGCGTCATTTCTGATAAATATATATTTACAGGTGTGAAGATCGTTTGGGATGTAAGTTTGTTTCTCTGCTTTCCTGGTGGGTGCAAAATTGACAAGAGACATTTTATGTTTTAATTCTGTTACAAACGTTGTTGTAGGTGAAATGTCTGTCTTGTGATTAAAATAGTGTCCATGTAAGGTTAATGCTGATCCGAAAACTACCTCTGCAGGTGTGCTTTGTAAATCTTCTTTCACCGTGTTTCTTATCGCTAAAAGGATTAGTGGTAAATTGTCTGTCCAGTCCGCATTATTTAAATTCATAGCTAGAGAAGCTTTTAACTGTCTGTGGAATCTTTCGACCATCCCATTTGCACAAGGGTGGTAGGCAGTTGTTTTAATGTGATTCGTTCCTAACAATTGGTTAAATTCAGCAAAAAGTGTTGATTGGAACTGTGAACCTCTATCTGCTGTGATTACTGAAGGTACTCCAAAAATTGCTATCCAGTCCTGCAGTATAACTCTGGCTATTGTTGTGGCTGAAGTGTCTTTGATTGCTATGGCTGTAGGCCATCTGCTAAATCTGTCAACTATAGTAAGAACATGTGTATGTCCTTTTGAGTTGGGTAAAGGTCCTACTAAGTCGACATGAATGTTGGTGAATCTAGCATCAGGTGCGCTAAAAGTGCCAAGTGGTGATTTCGTGTGTCTGTGGGTTTTGTACTTTTGGCAAGTTATACAAGTTTTAGTCCAATTGCGAATGTTCGTGTTCATATTGGGCCAAAAAAAGTGTTCTGCTATTAATTTTACAGTGGCTGTTTTTCCTGGATGAGATAAATTGTGAAAATGTTGAAAAACTTATCGTCTGATGCTCGGTGGTATGGACGCGGATGTGTTTGTGTAACATAACAATAAAATTTTATTGTACCAAATTGCATGGGCATTTCTTTTAGTTGTAAGGATGTTTTTTGTTGTACAACTGGAAGTGTTTCATCTGTTTTCTGCTCTTGTGCGATTAATTCCATACTTAAAGAACAGGAATTTAAAGAGGCTATTGTAGATCGAGATAATGCGTCTGCAATAATGTTCTCTTGTACTTTAATATATCGGATGTCTGTGGAGAACTGGGCGATATAATCGAGATGTCTGATTTCTCGTGGACCATATTTATCTACATGTGTATGTAGTTCATATGTTAATGGTTTGTGATCTGTGTAAATGCAGAAATTCCTTCCTTCCAGCAAGTGTTTAAAATGTTTAATTGCAAGGTAAATTGCTAGAAGCTCCCTTTAAAAGGTGCTGTATTTCGTCTGTGTCTTGCTTAGCTTAGCAGAAAAAAATGATATAGGAGTCATTGTGTTGTTAGCCAGTTGGTGTATGACTACTCCTACAGCTATTTCGGATGCATCTGTTGTAAGCGTGAGTTTTGTGTCCTCACTGTCCGTTACGTAGTTTAGTTTTGCAAAGTTGGCCAAAGCAGTTTTAGCTTGTTTGAAGGCTTCTAAGGTAGGCCCTTCTAACTTTAACTGTTGGTTCTTTGTTTTGTTTTTTAACAAATCTGTTAACGGTGCAAGTAATGTAGAACAGTTAGGTAAAAATCGTCTGTAGTAGTTAATTACGCCTATGAATCTGCGTACTTGTCTGACAGATGTTGGTTGTGGGAAATTTGAAATTGCACTTACATTCTCGCGTAGTGGAGATGTTCCGTCCTTGTCAATTAAGTCAGACCGTAATGTGATAATCTTTCAAAGGTTTGCTCTAAGTGCTGTCTGTGCTCGTCGAGGTTTCTGCTGGCGATTGAAACGTCATCCACGTATGCAAATATAAATGTCAGACCTCTAAAAACTGCGTCTATTAACCTTTGGAAGGTTTGACAGGCGTTTCTAAGCTCAAAAGGCATCCTTACGAACTCGTAAAGGCCAAATGGTGTGGTCAGTGCAGTTTTATGGATGTCTTCTTCTGCCACTGGAACTAAGTAGATCCAATTTGGAAAATATGGTGGCGCCTTGCAGACCGATGGCGAAATCCTAGATATGTGGAATAGAGTATCTATCCGGGACCGTTTTAGCATTTAATCTTCTAAAATCGCCACAAGGACGCCATGTTGTAGCGTCAGACTTTTGCACCATGTGTAGCGGTGAAGACCAAGCACTTTACGAGGGTTGGATGATCCCTTGCTGTAATAAATGTTGAAACTCGCTTTTTGCAATCTTATATTTGTCCGGTTTCAATCGTCTGGGGGTGGCATAGACAGGTTGTCCTGTTGTCTTGATGTAGTGCTTGGCATTATGTTTTATGGTGTTTGTGTTTTTAAATAGCTGGGGGAGTTGTGGATATTTTCGTAGTAGCAGACGGATGTACTGGTCCTCGGGTAAGGCAGAGCTGATTCCAGTAGATTGGTATTTCGAGGTGATTCTCTTACTGAAATCTTGGTTTGATCATCCACAAGTGTGCGATTAGTCATGTCGACAGAATCTTTTGTGGTAGTAACAAATTTCATCTTTTCTATTGCGGTTGTCAGTCCGGCCTCTGCTGAAACTTCGCTTTCTGTAGCCTGGTCGTTTATCGCGGGGGTACCGTCGTCGTGTTTGTAGATAGTCTTGTAATTGTGTAGACAATCTTTCTACAGTTGACTTGAGATCATTAAATTCCTTGTCTCTTTTTTGGTCTGTTTGTGGTTCCATTATGTTCTTCTTCCTTTTCGTTTTAAAAAAAAATAATGGAAAAGAAAAAGCTGACATACGTTTAAGTTTATTAGTGCTGTGAGATTTAAAATAAAAATAATAATTTGTTCGTTCACTGTATATTCAGTTTCTTTTCATTAAAGTCCTCGAAAATAGGGTTATCAAAATACTATTAATAAATAAATAAAAATATATCAATAAATACGTATTCTTTCTAAAAAAAAAAAAGAATATCGTAGAAATTATAATCAAAGTTTTTATCGTATTTTTTCCTGTTGTTTTGTTTTTTGTTTTTAAGAAATTTATAATAGTTTAAAAAACATTATTTCGAAATATCGATAACTAAGGGAAATATGGAAACTGATGATTCTATTTATTAGGATCATTTAAAGAAGAAACAGATAAATACTATATGAAGAAAAATTCATTATTATTATTATTATTATTATTATTAGGATGCACGTTTTAGGTGCATGCCTTCAAGCTGGTGACATTCCATTCGCTTTGACATGTTGATTACCAATACAGCCCTTTTATTATTACAAGACCAGTGACTTTTGTACAATGATTTATAATATTTCGTAAATTTATATATTTAATTCATCAATGTTTTTTAAATATAACTTGAAGATAGACACCCTGTTGAAATATTGTTAAACATTCTCAAAAACTGTGCATTTTCTTCTCTTTTTCCTATTTTAGATGGTTCTCTTTTCTTAAGTGTTGACAAATATTGAGATAGTTCAGTCAAAGATTTTATTTAATATTATAATGATATTAATTAGTCGTAGGAGTAGCAGTAGTCATGTTGCTGATTTTTTTTTTCAGATCTTCAAAGTTACATTATAGTCTGCAGAGACTGCCATGTCAATAATAAAGCACATTTTGTTTTTGCGTTCTCTGATCAGGATCTCTGGGCAATTAGCTCTCATTGTTTTGTTTGTGTCTTTTGTATGTTGTCAACTAAATATGTTAAAGGTCATGTCTTTGTAACCGGGTCTCGATGGTGTTCATACCAATTTCTTGCAGTTTGCTTGTGGAAAAAGTTTCTGATTTCCCAATGCTTTAATTGGCCCACTCTGTCATATCCGGTTTTATATTCAGTGGGTGCTAATACCGTGCAACCTGATACAAGATACAAGATAGTCAATAGTTTCGGGATATTTATCACAAAATCTCCATTTTGGGCTAACACAATTTTTCTATATGTGTGCTTGGTTCTTTCTAGTTATTAAACATTAGTCTTTTGCTCTAAAAAAATCTTCGGCTTCAGATTTTACCCCCGAATTACATACGACTCATGGATATGGGTTGACTGTGAAGAGGATTATTTCGACATCGTTTCTGTATATGATCCACTGTATTTTTCGTTTATTTCTTTTTTATGTTTTTATACTGTAATAGGTGTTTACGCTTTACTGGAATTTATTCACCCACTTGAAATTCCTTTTTAGACTTTGTGCCTTCCTTTATTACTGAATATAGTTTCTTCTTTGACACATATCATCGTCCATTCATCTTTTGTTTCCAAGTGTCTTTGAAGGCCGGGTTTTATTGTTTTGTAAGCCAATTCTAGTTCAACGAATCCTTTGCCTTCTTCGAATCTGGAGACATGCAGACTATCAACATCGACTTTGGGATGACGCTTGCAGTGGCATGTGAAAAGATTTTATGTTTTGCAGGCCATTCTCTCATTTCTAGTTATGGTCCACTTAAGGATTTTGAAACAACACCGCACCACGAATACAGCCAAGGTGGTTATGGCTGATATTCTATTTTCTGTATTCCATCTCCTTTGCTAGGTAATTATAGGCTTCTTCTCGCTCCAATTCCTTAAATGTTGTAACTATATGTAGATCTATTGGGTGTGCTTCTGTCATTATTTCTTTCTTGAATAATACTTTTAAACATTTATTTAATCCCAAATCCATAAGTATGTTGTAATTTTGAAACATTTTACAGTAGTGATAATACCCTTCAACTCATTGTCATCTTTGGCAAAGTGTTTAAGATCATCCATGTAGAGTAGGTGTTTAGATACTTTTTTGTTTACTTTGTATCCGTAGTTGTTATTGCTTAATTGATTTGTAAGAGGAATAAAAGGACAGACAAAAGAGAAAAGATGACAGGAAGCATCCTTGACAGTTTCCTCATAGTATATTAATGGGTCTTCAAGAGGAATTGCCTCTGATGTAATTTAGATATAATAATGTTTTCCACAAATGCAATATTTAAGGAAATTATTAAAGAGGAACCTTTGTACAAGTTTAAAGCCTGAAGGATCCAAGAGTGTGGTACACTATCAAAGGCTTTACTGTAGTCTATCCATCCTGTGCTCAGATATCAACATCTTTTCTTGTAATTTTCAGGGATAATCTTTTTAGCAATAGTAAATCTGTGTAACCGTATGAGCTTGTCCGATATTCAATAATAGGAAATAATGTTAATTGCATCGAGAAAAGAGCTATTACTAGTGTCAAGACAGACGTGATTAGTTTATATGTGTTAGACAGATATGTTATTGACCTATAGTTTTTCGGATTATCTGATTCATATGTTTTTGGTATGAGATATGTAATAACTTCAGTATTACATTCTGGGACTTCATTGTAATTATTAATTAGCATTGAAAATGGTTATGCAAGGGTTTTATGGATTGATGACAGATTATATAGACAAAACTTCGTTACTGTTGTGAATTCCGGGTGAGAAACCACACAAAATAATAAATAAGAAAAACAGATATGAAGATAGAAAATGTAAGTTATATTGAACGAATTATACAAACTGGAATGCAGCTTAGTCAATTTGGGAATACTAGAATAGTAGAAATAAACATATACAGCCTTGACGTGTAATTGTATGTCCGGGTAACTGATTCTAGATCCAACCAACTCCAACTAACTCTGCACCAACTTACAACTCAACCAAATTTCCTTAGAGCTTGTCTAGCATTATTTTTTTTTATATTTCCCCATTCTTGGATAGTTTTATCCATCATTCCATACTTCACGTTGAATGCATTGTTCATAAGGGTTATACTCGTATGAATTGCTATAAATACTCTCTATAATTTTTACACTTTGCAATAGATGGTCGCTTTATGATATGCATAATTACTTTTCCAATTTCCCTGTAAAATTTCTTAACGTTCGTTTAGAATATCTTATTTTGCCGACAAACCCTACAACAGTTTTTGTATCGTCTTGTTCTTTGTGTCTTTATCTGGCGTTTCTGTTTATGTATTTCAGAGATGAGAGAATTTTAATTTGATATTGATTTTCCTGAATTTTCGTGTTGAAACATTTGAGCTTCTTGATAACTAATCGAGTATTGATAAATCACAATTGATTTTCTCTATTTCTCGCTTCAGTTTTGCCTTCGGACCTGGCACTTTTTGTCTGTTGCTTGATCTTTGTATTTTCTTGACACCATGCTTCACAGTAGTTGTTAAAGCTTTTGCGTATATCGGCATTATTGCGTATATCGGCATTATTTACTTTTGTGATGTTTCCCAGTGGTTGGTCCGTTAACAGCGTTTGCAATGTATCGCTATATGTTTTTACAATATGTTTAATGAACTTTGTTATATGAATTTTTGAGAACAGGTCTCTGGGATTTATATGCGAGTTACTCTGCTGAATATTTGAATATGTGCTTTTTTTGTTTCAGTGATATCACCTCTTTTCTTTTGAATTAATTTTGCACTAGTGTCTTTTGATTCATTTTTAGTAACACAATCTTAGTAACTGAAGTTTATGTTGCAGGAAAATTCTTCAATTTGATTTCCTGAGATATTATTATTTCGTATCTCATTTATTTTAAATTTTAACTCATCTGCTGCCATATTTATTTTCACTCTCGCGTCATTATTGTTTAATTGATGGGTTATTCTATTCTGTATTATATTTAATTTTATTTGGTCTCTTTCTGTATTTGAGAGTGTTTTTCTTTACTTTTGTATGATGTCTCTTAGAACATTTTTGGTTGAGATAGGATCTTATTCTAGTTTATTCCATAGTTCTCCATATTTAGTATAACTGATCAGTGACGTTCTTTTATGGATTTTCAAAATGGATGTCATAACTTGTTGATACTCTTAGCTATTCCAATTTGTTCGCTTTTTTGTTGATTTAGCACTGAGTTACTTAGTCCAAAGTAGAAAATATTCCAGGTTTGCTGACCAGGTGTCAAATTTTTAACGGATCTGTTATTCACCCTCATCAAGTGCAGTTTGTATTAGAATTAAGAGATTTACTTTTTCTCATAAATTAGACCTTATGAATTATGCAGACATGACTAGATGAATATTTGCGTTAAAAATAGTAAAGATACAAAATAAATTGAAGTAGATAGGCCCTTCTATCGGCCGGTTTATGATCCTTCCAATTCATCAACAAGAGAAGAGGCCCACACCATTTTTCCTGTTTAGGAAGAGGTTCACGATTCTTCTCCTCTCCTCAGGCTTTAATAGTGGCGCTCTGGTAAAATTTCTGTGATGTGTGTTTTTTCATACTGAGAGTACCGAGTTTCTGCTGTGATGTGTGTTTTTTCATACTGAGCGTATCAGTTGCTGCTTCTGACTAATTATTAGGAGCCATAGTGTATAGCGTCTAGAGTTTGTTCTGATCAACTGTTGCATAATATCAGAGTAATGCCATGACGGGAATGGATCGGTGTCCCTGCAAAGGGCTACCTGTGGGCAATCCTGAAGCCACACTCTGCCACAGTCTGCGCCAGTCTTACACATGTCCCAGTCGATGACCGTCTACTATCATTAATCGAAGTCTCACCTTATCAAAACACTCCCAAAATAAATATTTACAACTAAAGATGCAAAATTAACCAGTCAAACAAAAATCACTACACATCTCAACATCTCTTTTTCTAACATCCTTTGTATATGTACGATCTTTTGCACTATCGAATATTTTTTCCACGAAAGGTCTCCTGACATCCTAGCTTTATGCGAAAACAACCTTAAACCTACAATCTACTTCTCTGATTTCTCAATTCCTGGCTATCTTCCTCTCTAAAGTAAGGACTCTAATTGTCTACAGGCATGACATGCATGTTTATGTCAGCGAACATCTCTTTCTGGATAGGGTGATTTCTCTTAAATTTCCTGACCATTCTTACATGTGTCTCCGTCTCTCTATACTAAACTCTTAGATATCTTTTTTGCTCTATCGCTCCCCTTCCTCTCCTGACTTTCTCATACTAAACATTATTTCAGATAATATAAACAAGGCCATTTCCTGTCACCCGTTCGCTATTTTTTCGCTGATTTCAATACCCACTAAGCCAAGTGGTTGAAAAAGCCTGTCATTGATCTTAGCTTCAGTACCCTTAACTTTTCAATCATTCAGTCTTTCCTGCAAGTGTTGGGTTTCCCCACGCGTTTCTCTAGTATCCTTAAAGGACACGCTTCCCTTCTAGATCTTTGCTTTACTTCCCTCCCTGACTCTTGTCATTCCATCCCGCTCTGTTCTCTTGCCAACTCTGATCATGCTGTGGTTTCCGGTAATATATCTTTCCACTCCCTATCTCAAAAGAAACCCCCTACCAGCAGAACATCTTACTGCTATCAAAGAGTGAACTCGGAATCGTTCCGCAACTTCTTTTGTAATGTCACTTGGAACAAAGTGTGTAGTCTCGATGTTAAAGATTGTCTCTGAGATTTCTCCTAGGTGAAAGCTGGCATCGATGCTCTCATACCAGCTAGAAAGTCTCAACTTAAACCTCATTGATCCCCTTGGTTATCTCCTACTTGCTCGGCAGTCATTACCCACATAAATCTTCTTTCGGCGTCACCGGATCGTCGGTCTGACTACCTTTTTGTTTTTGCTCATAATAAATGCAAGCAAATCCTAAATGATACAAACCTGTTGTTTGCTGATAGAATGAAGTCTCATATAGCATCCCGCAAATTTTATTCCATAGATTACTGGAGGCTTTGCAAAAGTGTTTATTCGGCAATAAGCCCGCGATCTCTCTTTTATTCAATAAATTTGAGGTCCTCACAGCCACAGCGGACAAGGTTGAGTCTTTTGCCCGCACGTTCTCTTCGTACTCTATATTTAACTCGTCTGGAGTGCCCACACCAGACTTCCCACCTAGAACTGAGACTCAACTAATTGGTGTATACATAACCCCACCCCCACCTGACAGGATTTGGCACGCTGGCTTTCTGCAAAAGATACAGTGATATGATATAACTGGACGCTTGTTTCATTTAATCCAATCGTCACTATCAAATCGTGTAATGAAGTTCGTATTAAACGGGCATGCTTCCATATGCTATCACACTAACACGAGTGTCCCTCAAAAATCTATCTAAGGTTCTACGCTTTTCCTGATATTTATCAATGATGTTCTTGATGTAATCAGTTAACAAAATAATCTTCGCTGCAGCTCTTGAAAAGGACCTCTAATCTGTGTTGGTCTGGGGTAAGAAATGACTTGTAAATTTTAATGCTTTGAAAACGAAGCTGCTCGCCTTTAATTATTACAGATAAACTTTCCTAGCTTCTATTAGTAAAGATAGGGCATTACTTGTTTGGGTGATATGACGATTATAAAAAACAGTTTTTTGGATGTTCGAACTATCTTGTATATGTTAATGACAAATCCCACATATCATAGATATTTTTACAGATTTAACCTGGACTTTACTAATGTCTTCTTCTTCTTCTATGTGCCTTGTCCTTTCAGGACGTAGGCGATCATGGCCTTCCACATCACTCTATCCCTGGTGGCTCTTAGCACGCTTTCTCCTGTAACATCACGCAGCCCCCGTTCTGTCATCCCCCTGCCCAGGCCCTTCAAATATGTTTTCAGCTGCTTTCCTCTGTCTCTTTTTCCATCTATCTAGCCTGTTAGTATAAGGTTCTCCAATCCCTCCTTCTTCATTGCATGTCCCAGGAACTTCAATTATCTCTTCCTGATGCTCAATATTAATTTCCTTTTTGTTTCCATTCTTTCCAAAACCTCATCATTGCTCACATGCTCGGTCCACGATATCCGTAGCATCCTTCTGTTGTTATTGTCAAACATTCATTGCCATTTTGAAGAACTGACATCACATAGCGATCCAGTACTCTTTTCTTTGTTTAAAAGTTTCGTGTATCTTAATACTTTACTCAGTTTTTGGAATGCGTCCTTCATCATGCCAATTCGCCTTTGGATCTCAGTGACGCACTTTCCGTCTTCGGTTAGAACACTTCGCAGATATTTAAATTTTTGTACCTGCTTGATTTTAACATCCACAACTGTATTTATCACTTTAGGCTGCTCTTTTTTCTTGCAGTTTATTTGTAATACCTTCTTCTTACTCTCTTCTGCTATCTTCTGCAGGAGATCCTGCAGTTTCCTTTCCGTGTCTGCAATCAGTACTGTGTCGTCTGCGTATAATGTCACTAGTATGATAATCTCTACCATATTTTCAAATTACTAAATTTTCTAATCAAAGTGTTTGCACACTTCTAATTCCAATTTTTCCATTTTTTCTATTTTCCCAGAGGCCTTTACAACTAGTGTATATATTTAGCTTGTTTAAGGTTAGCTGTTAAACGCATTAAGATTTACGACTAAGCAGCATTCGCGAAGCGCTAATTCAAAGTAAAATTAACGACAATTTGCTTATCAAACAACACTAACTACAACTTTTTAGCAAGTCTATAAATATATATTTTATACATTGTTTTATTAGAATGCAGAAGTTATGACTTTTGCGTTTTCATTCCATGGTTCACTTTAATGTCGTTGTTTTATTGTTCTCAGGAGAGATTGGCGTCAATTTGCTTAAGAATCATCTTATCCTGGCTTAATCTGAAACCGTAGCTCGCTTTAATATGTCAGCCACTATTGACTGTTTTTGTCGCCAGTTTTCCCAGGTAGATTACCATTCTTAATCTTTCTCTCTGGCTGACACTTTCTGATCTAAATGCTTTACAGTCAACAAAACATGATCATCATTATTCTCCGCAGGAATCTTACTACCATCAGCAATTGAGAAGCAAGAAAGGATATTTGAACAGTTAAATAAATTGCTTAATATTTTCTTTGAGGAATATATATTCTAGGGAAATCTTGTTTCAACTTTTATTATTGAACATAGAAGCTGACATGACATTTTTTTAATACCTGCTTTTTGGGCATTTCAGACCGTGGCTATCGTGCTACTAAACGTAAGTGAATATTTAGCCATATTTAGAATTTTCTGTTTATGAACTGATAACATAAATGGATCCTATATATGTACGTTCATTCAGATTATCAATTTAATTCCAAATTGATTTTTTGCTACGACATATAGAAAAATTATGTACGAAATTGTATACCAGTGAGTGAGAATGAAAAAATGTAAGTTCCAAAAACGATGTACATATATGAACGCCTGTGAATCCGACATTAACACATTTTTATTCTCTTCTCTTTGGAGACAACATATATTTTCTAATTCTATATAATGTTTAGAAGATTTTTTCCAACGAAAACCTCAGATATGAAGATTATCTGCTGCCTGCTGATATTTTGTTCACAATCCTCTTTTGTTTCTATTCACGCATTGCTTTTCACATATAATTACAAAGTAAGAAAATGATAAATACTCATATACACTCATCGCATTTTTTTAGAAATACAGAAAACACGTCACAGAAATATTTAAGTTGATGATTTATTTTGTGCTCCATTCCTATCATTTAAGAGGTGCTATACGTTGATAATAAACAAACAACTACGGGTTTTAATGTTTTTATCATTAAACCAGTTAACATGTACGCTATATGTTTGTGAATATTATTAACACAGGTAGGGGGAAATTTAAACGAAGTAATACACTTCAAGGGCCCATTCTTCTTTGTAGTGAGTCTATTCCAATGCTGAAAAAATAAATTAGAAGTGAAGCGAATTAACTGAAACAAAGAATCAATTAGGGGTAACAGTAAATTACTTGTAATCTTCCTTTTGACGATGATAAATTAGTAGTTGTTGGGTGGTGGTTATGGCAGTTAAATAAAAATGCATTTGAAGGAAAAGCCTTATGCCACTTTCTGATAAAATTATTGACTGTAATAGAAAGTGTAAAAATAGTGATTTTTTTTTCAATGGATGAATAAAAAAATCATACAAAAGGATACAAATTACAGGATCAGATACAGCTAATCAATTTTGTCTCAAATCCTGATTTCCTCATCTATCCTCTGCAAAGTCTGTGTAGTCCGACGTTATTGTAATTGTCTCTTCGCAAATTCGAATCATTACGAACGAAAGTCTAGTTTTCAAAACAGCAACGAATTAAGTAAATGAAAATGGAAACAGGAGTGTAACAAGAATGTTTTCTTACTGGATATATTTAACTTGTATAATGTGCTTCTATGAGGATAACAAAAGACATTATCGATGGATGTGGCATTAGTAAAATAGATTAGATAGATTACTCGGTGTTTAACTTAGATTCAGATGTAAGATGTAATAGCTATTAGGCAAATTGATCAAAAGAATCAAAAAAGTATTAGGCATTAATTTCAAGAAGGTACATAGTAGTAAGCAAAAACGACACAGTCGAAAATGCGAACTACACAAAGAGTGCATCGAAATTAAACAACTGCAAAATTTTGTATATCTGGAAATGTGTCACAGGAATTCAAATAATGAAAGGTACATTTACACTGTTATGAAAGGCTAACTATTCTCTATCGACATGAAAGGTTGAAAGTTTACTCATGAATAAAAACATGCATGAATATGGTTCTAACGATGTGTGTTGAGAATAAAATGGCAAGAGCATATGAAAAATATGAACTACAAAATTACAGAAACTCACAACAAGAAATTTACCGGAATAAACAATTAGGAAAATGCTTGAAGAGTTTAAAACTTACACAATATATCGAAGCTATAAGAAAGAAAGGAAATTAAAGAGTAATATATCTGTAAATCTTCACCAAGAAAATTGAAAATATTTGCACTTTATACAGCGAAGATAATGTAATATGCATTAGACAAAGCAAATACTTTAAGCTAAGCAAATAAGATAATCACCCCCAGAAAAAAATAATAGGTAATAATAAACAAGAAGAATATAACCACTTATTCTACATGAATTATCTCAAACTCTTTGCCAAGATTCCAGAACTGGAACAAGAAGAAGCCTATAAATACCTAGGAGGCAGCGAACTAAAAAGCAGTAAGTAAAGAATACTACAGACCTGTGCATCTGGTGTTAAATACCCAGTAGAATTCACAAAACAGTATATCAGTCACAAACATTTTGGCTGTACCTGTGGACAAATATTGTAATACATAGCTGACATTAATAGATGTGAAAACGGAAATGCTTCTAACATTCCAACGCATGCATCATCCTAAGGCTGATGTCGATCATTTCCATGCATCCAAATCCGAAGTGGGTTATTTCAACTAAAACTGTCTCACATAACTACAACGACGATCCGTCTTCAAAGTCTGGAATTTCAAGTAGGTGAAGAAAGGCAAGTAAACTATAATACACCTAAATAAAACAGTAAGCAGAAGCAAATTCTATGTATCAAATGCAGAAACAATAGCAATAGTCAATACTCTGCCCGTACTAAACAAGTTGATGTAGTAAAATTCCGTACCCATCAGTACTAAGGTTATAGTTAGGGTTAGGATATTAAAAGTATTAAAAGTTGAAACCAAAGGCTTTATTCTTGCTGCACAGGTCTGATGCATACTAACTATAAATTATCAAGTACAAATACTGCAAAACTGTGTTAATCCGAAATTCAGATTCTGTTATAAATATCCAAAATCAATTGACCATCATATATCAGGCTGCACGGTATTCGCACACAAAGAATGAAAATGACAGAGTAGACCAACATCTAAACAGTTTTCAGATACAGGACCTGTAAAAAATTAAAGTGACATTACAATACACACAAATAGTTAAAATCAAAACTAATTGCCCAGACAATAGGATCAAAAATCACAAAAACATAATGTCTTTTCCATGACTTGACATTGCAGTTCTTTTAAACTATAATGAATTGGTAACGATCTTCAGAAAACTATAGAAAAAATTCTGATAGATCCATTAAAGGGACCTCTGGTAGCCCATACCTTAAATAATGCAAAGGACTGTTTTCACAAGTACATTTCACACCTTACGAAGGATTTTTTCTATGAAAACCTTGGTTAAGACCCCGAAATGTGTATATACCTGAAATCAAACAAATAATAATAATAATAATAATAATAATATTAATAATAACTTTAAATATATACAAGATATCGCCCGTCATCATCAATTTCATCAAACAGTGCATGTCTATATGGAAAACAACCCTTTACCTCAATCATATAAATGGAACCTATAAGTCTGATGAAATAAACATCAAAAGAGGTATATTTCAAGGTGATTCTTTATCTCCCTTACGATTCTGCATATCATTAATAGCACTAACCAGTCAACTTAATAAGACAGAATGTAGTTATAAAATAGCCCAAAAGAAAATAAGCCATCTATTTTACATGGATGACTTAAAGTTATATGCTAAGAATGATAATGAGCTGGAAGGTCTTCTGCAAACTGTAAAATGCTTCAGCGAAGATATTGGAATGAAATTTAATTTGAATAAATGTGCTAAAGCTACAGTTTTACGTGGTTCAATACAAGAAACATCCTCAATTAGCCTAGACCCTGCTGTAACAATAAAAGAATTGAAACCAGAAGAAGCTTAGAAATACCTAGGTGTAAATGAGAGCGAAAACATTCACCATAAAAAAATGAAAGAAATAGTGCGTAAAGAGTACTATAGAAGGCTACGAATGATATTAAAAACTGAATTAAATTCACAGAACAGAGTTATGGCCATTAATAGCCTTGCAATCCCAGTTGTCCAATATAGCTTCAACATCTTAAACTGGACTCTAAACGTGTGAACATGAAAGGGCGACTAGCGGCGGCTCTGGAAAAAGAGTTCGTTTGTGTCTGGCGTGCAAAGCAGTAATCTGTTCCAAAGAAAGAAAATAATAATAATACTCACCGCTGTCTTAATAATCCACCTTCAGCTCAGTCTAAAGGAAAAAAGAGAGGAGGCCCTCGAGTGGAATTTTTATAGACTGAGGAAATGGATTATGGGTAGAGAAATGGATTATAAAACTGACCGACCAAGTTCACTCCGGAGGCAGTGGCGTCAATTTCTTGGCGAGAAGCTGACGCAGAGAGACGCAGTGAAAAGGTGGAAGGAGGAAAGTGGAGTAGGAAGAGGAAGAGGCGTAGCAAGAAGCCAGCTGGGAGAGCGTTGAATTGAAATCCAACGGTCTGCGGTTCGATCCCTGGTTCTGCACTCACTAGAAGAAAGTGTGCAACAAGCTATTTCGGCGTAATGGGGGACAGGTTCGACCTGAAATTGATTCCAGAGTTCAGTGGCTCGACCCCAGTACTTGACTGGGTGGAAAAAGTGGAACTGCATTGTCTCTTGTCTGGTGTCAAAAACATTGAACATGTGATTCCTCTGCGTTTGTCCGGTGGGGCTTTCGCTGTGTATCAACAGCTCAGTGCTGAGGAAAAACAGAATTATGAGAGGATCAAGGCAGCCCTATACAAAGCGTTTGCTATCGACCCCGCCACTGCCTGGGAGCAATTTGAGGCAAGACAATTACATCCTGGCGAAACTGTGGACGTATATTTGGCCGAGCTGACGAAGTTGACGGTGTTGTTCGGTGGGCTGCCCGAGCGGGCCTTGGCATATAAATTTCTGGCGGGGCTCCCAACCGGAGCAAAACAGCTCCTGCGGGCGAGCTCAAACATAACCTCGTTGCCCCTTAATGACCTGGTGGACCGAGCCAGAACCGTGATGAAGGATAATTCCGAGCTGAGAGATCCGATAATCGCCGCTGCACAATCCACACCGAGTGATGATAAACCGTCTCAGGGCCTTAGCCCGCGTGGTGGGGTCGTGTGTTATAGGTGCGATGGCCAGGGCCACATTGCAAGGAACTGCAGACGGCGACCGACAGCTGTTCGCTGCTACCGGTGTAATGAAACCGGACATATGGCCCGGGATTGTGCGGGAAACGGGGCCGGGGACAAGGTGCCGGCGTCGACCTTTCCCCAAAGCAGAAATTAGAGGCGCTTCCGATCATTCAGGTCTATGTCAACGAGACATTGTGCTCAGCACTCCTCGACTCCGGGTGCTCCCGCACCATAGTGTTCGTAGACCTCTGCCACACTTGGAAGGAGAAGGGTGTCAGGGTAACCACCATCAGTGGAGAATCGCGGACATGTTGTGGGGTGGGTGCGATAAACATCCGTACAAGAACAGGAAACTCGGCCAACGTCGAGGCGCTAGTAGCGCTCAAAAAACCACTGAACTTTGACCTGCTTCTAGGCTATGATGCCATCAGAGCCCTAGGTGGTGTTCACATAACGCAGACGGGGGAAGTGCAGTTTCAAGAGAGGACCCCAGTGTGCGCAGCGCTGAGGATCGACCAGCCAGACTTTAGTGTCGAATTTGACCAGCACCAGAAGGCTTGGACCGCCTGATGGAAGTGGTCGGGAAATCAGGAGCCAGCAAAATTGCGGAACGAAGTAGCCGAGTACCATGTGCCCGACCAAATAAGGCCTGCATACGAAGAGGAGCTTCGTGAATGGATCAAGGATGGCTGGTTAATTCCTTACCCCTATGAGAAACTTGGACCTCCCAAAGGTTTGATCCCGCTGATGGCGGTTACTCAGCACAACAAAGCAAAAGTGAGGCCAGTGATGGACTACCGCGAACTAAATGCGCATGTTGATGCATTTACGGCAGATGCTGATGTTTGCGCCAGCAAGCTACGAGAATGGCGCCAGCAGGGTTCCAATGTGTCCCTGCTGGATCTAAGAAAAGCGTATCTGCAGGTCCGGGTCAGCGAAACGATGTGGCCGTTTCAGACGGTGGTGTTTGCCGGCAGAAGGTACTGCCTTACCAGACTGGGCTTCGGGCTGAACGTGGCACCCCAAATAATGAAGACCATAGTCAACGCTGTGTTGTCACAGCAAGAAACAATGAAAGAGGGGACATCGACGTACCTTGATGACATACACGTGAACGAAGACGTTGTATCATCATCACGCGTAAGGACCAAACTGGCCGAGTTTGGCCTGATTTGCAAGGACCCGGAACATTTGGAGGATGGCGCCCGTGTCTTGGGCCTGAAAGTTCGAAAGGAGCGGGGGACCTTGAAGTGGGGGCGCGGAACTGCAATTCCTGAAGTACCCGAAGTCTTCACAAGACGAGTGGTCTTCTCCCTGTGTGGAAAACTTGTGGGGCACCTACCAGTGTGTGGATGGACTCGTGTAGCAACAGGCACCATAAAAAGGAGGGCAAGCGCAGTCACCAAAGACTGGGATGATGAAACGACGGACGATCTGTTGGTTCGCATGGTGAAGGAGACCATCGCAAGGGTAAAGCAGGATGACCTCGCAAAGGGAGACTGGTGTGTGCAGGGAGACGAATTGAGCGTGTGGGTGGATGCGAGCTCTGTGGCGATTGGTGTGCTGCTTGAGGAGAACGGAGCTGCGATTGAGGACGCCTGCTGGCTGCGACCGACGAATGACGCTGCTCACATCAACCTGGCAGAGCTCGATGCGGTGACGAAAGGCATTAACCTGGCACTCCAGTGGAAAGTCAAGAAATTACACATACACACAGATTCGCTGTGCGTGTACCACTGGATATCAAACACACTGACAGGTAAGGCCAGGGTGCGCACCAAGGCGGCCAGCGAGATGCTGATCAGACGGAGGTTGGAGACCATAAGAAAGCTAGTAACAGAGTACAATCTGTCTGTGGATGTGGTACTTGTCACCTCAAACTGCAACCTCGCTGATAGGCTCACTCGGGTGCCTCAGAGATGGATTGATGCCGTGAAGAAAGAAGCTGGGCCAGTACCGTTACTATGTGCTGCCTCTGTGGAGGCGGCAGACAAAATCAGGGAAATACACCACATCAGTGGGCACCCCGGAGTGAGACGGACATGCTATTTTGTACAATTGACCAATCCGTCAGTGTCAAAAAGTGCAGTGAGAGCGGTGGTCAAGGAATGCCAAACATGCCAGTCAATCGACCCCGCCCCAGCGAGATGGCGGAGGGGTCGGCTGGGAACAGACATGACTTGGAGCCGACTGGGTATGGACATAACCCATTATGGCAGCCAGCACTTCCTCACACTGATAGATTGCGGACCGACGAGGTTTGCGATCTGGCGCCCATTGGCACGCCAGGACTCCTCCAGTGTCATCCGTGAATTGGAATCCATATTTTACGAAAGGGGGCCGCCTGAAGAGATCCTCACGGACAACGATACTGCCTTCTGCAGCGTGGAATTTAGGCGTTTTGTAGACGAGTGGGGGATCAGGCTCAGACACCGATGTGCATATGTGCCGAGTGGCAACGGCATAGCAGAGTGGTGCCACCGAAGCGTGAAGAGGACCGCGGCCAGGAAGGCGTGCACTATTGCAGAAGCGGTCTATAGATATAATGCAACACCGAGGGATGCTGTGACTGCTGTGAGCGCACCCGCCAATGCGATCCATCGCTACCGAGTGCGCATCAAGGGCATTGACGCGCGTCTGCCTGATCGGCGGGGAACAAGAGGGCCGTATGAATTAGGGGACACCGTCTGGGTGAAGCCTCCCAATAACCGGTGCACCACCAGTTTTCGAAGGGGACGAATCACCGGCATCGTCAGTGAGCAGGCCGTGCTGGTTGATGGTACTCCACGCCATGTGAGGGACATTCGGCCCGCCCTGAATACGAATTCGTTGACAAGTAGCGGCAGTGGTGAATCATCCAATGACGAACTGTGGATTCGACCTACGCCCCGCGAGTCTGATGGTCCGACTGCGAACCCCGACGCTGTTGCCGATAATTCCGATGCCACTTCTGAGAGCTCAGATGAAGAAATCCAGACAATCCCCCTTCGTAGGAGTGCCCGCAACAAGCGGCCACGTCCGCCTTGCCACATGTGTGGTCTTGAGACCAGGGGGGCGTGTGAACATGAAAGGGCGACTAGCGGCGGCTCTGGAAAAAGAGTTCGTTTGTGTCTGGCGTGCAAAGCAGTAATCTGTTCCAAAGAAAGAAAATAATAATAATACTCACCGCTGTCTTAATAATCCACCTTCAGCTCAGTCTAAAGGAAAAAAGAGAGGAGGCCCTCGAGTGGAATTTTTATAGACTGAGGAAATGGATTATGGGTAGAGAAATGGATTATAAAACTGACCGACCAAGTTCACTCCGGAGGCAGTGGCGTCAATTTCTTGGCGAGAAGCTGACGCAGAGAGACGCAGTGAAAAGGTGGAAGGAGGAAAGTGGAGTAGGAAGAGGAAGAGGCGTAGCAAGAAGCCAGCTGGGAGAGCGTTGAATTGAAATCCAACGGTCTGCGGTTCGATCCCTGGTTCTGCACTCACTAGAAGAAAGTGTGCAACAAAACGACATCAGACGAATGGATGCTAAAACAAGAAAGCTTCTTTCTAAGCATAAGATGCATCATCCAAAGGCTGATGTAGACCGTCTATACATACCCCGTAAAGAAGTTGGAAGGGGTCTTATTCAGCTGGAATTGTCATACAAGACAACAACTATTGGCTTACTAACATACATAGAAACAACAAAGGATTGGATGATACAATTAGTAAGGCAACATGAAGAAAGAAAGAAAAAATATTCAATAATAAAAGAAGGCAGTAAATACAAACAAGATTTGCAGTTAGTAGATTCTGTAGAAAAGCAAAACAGAAGCCAAGAACCAACTATTGCGGCAAAGAATATGAAAATGAAAGCCAAAGATAAAGCTCTTAAACAGATGAAACAGCGCTGGCAAGACAAACCTCTGCATGGCCAATATCCAGTACGTGCCAATAAATCCAATGTTGACAAAGTTAATACTCATCGATGGTTACGTGCATCTGGATTAAAGTCTGAAACTGAAGGATTTATACTTGTAGCACAAGACCAAAGTCTTTTCACGAGAAACTTTCAGGCAAATATTATGCATAATAATATGGATGCAAAATGCAGGTTTTGTGATAAACACCAAGAAACAATAGACCACCTGATCTCAGGCTGTCCTGTGCTTGCCCCAAACGAATATAAAAATCGCCACGATAGAGTTGGGCAATATTTACATTGGGCAATGTGCAAACATTATGGAAAAGCTGTAAACAAACACTGGTATGAACATCATCCAGCACCGGTTACAGAAATAGAAGATGTAACCATTCTATGGGATTACACCATCTACACAGACAGAAAAATTGAAGCAAACAGGCCAGACATTATTGTTAAAAACCAGAAGGAGAAAACTTGTCTATTAATTGATATGGCTTGTCCAGCGGATTGTAACATAGCAATCAAGGAATTTGAAAAACTGTCAAAATATAAAGACCTGGAAATTGAAATAGAAAAAATGTGGAAATTGAAAACAAGAGTTGTGCCAGTGATAGTAGGTGCACTTGGAATGATAAAAAATGGAACAAAACAACACATTGAAAGAATCCCTGAAAACACCAGCTTAAGAGATATACAAAAAATTGTCTTATTAAGTACAGCCCACACACTAAGGAAAACTTTATCTCTGTAATGCTGGAGATGATAGGGAAGATAGAAAAACATGAAATGGAGCCATAACAACACGCCACTACCTGCCTTTTGCGGGGTTACGGGACTTGTGATATTCAAACAGACGCTTTTTTTTTTCTTTTTCTTTTTTTTTTTCTTACATACAACATGTGACCAATGACCACATGTGCATTTACTTTGCCCTCATCAGCCGCTAACCAAGGGTGAATACACAGTTTCGGTGGTTTAAAGCGGGACTGCCACCCCTGGCACCACCAGCAGCAATCGCTACTGGGCAAAGTAAATGACAGAAAAATAAAATCAATTGGCACATTGAGACAGATGAAAACGCTTTAACAGTTTTTTAAAATTCAAGAGCAGAACGAGAACGGAAGAAGTAGACGACGTCATGCTTTCTTTGCGAATTTCTTCGAATTGCGCCAAATCCAGCATGACGCTTGTCGAACAATAGATTGAAAGCGACATATTTGCTTCTTTAAATCCCTTCCAGTGACGCCTATTTTCGAAAGAAATGAAATAGTGGATGTGAAGGTCGCTGCCGAAAGAGCGTATACTCTCTATTTTTCTTTCATTTCGCTTAATTTTAAATGAAACAAAGACGTTTTTAATCTTCGAGGAGTTCTAAGAGAAATGCATTTGTCTCCTCTAACGGGCTCTATAACCTCACAGTAATAATACTCTTTCCACTGATGTTTTGGCTTCCACCCAACTAACGGGCTCTATAACCTCACAGTAATAATACTCTTTCCACTGGTGAATGGGGTAGGATGGTTTGTGGAACTAGATGCTCCTGAGACGAATAGAGAGGAAGACAAGGGCTCTATAACCTCACAGTAATAATACTTTTTACTGATGTTTTGAGAAACTTCCACCCAACTAACAGGCTCTATAACCTCACAGTAATAATACTTTTTCCACTGATGTTTGGCTTCCACCCAACTAACGGGCTCTATAACCTCACAGTAATACTTTTTCCACTGATGTTTTGGCTTCCACCCAACCTAACGGGCTCTGTAACCTCACAGTAATAATACTCTTTCCACACTGATGTTTTGGCTTCCACCCAACTAACGGGCTCTATAACCTCACAGTAATAATACTCTTTCCACTGATGTTTAGCTTCCACCAACTAACGGGCTCTATAACCTCACAGTAATAATACTTGCCACTGATGTTTTGACTACCCAACTAACGGGCTCTATAACCTCACAGTAATAATACTTTTCCACTGATGTTTTGGCTTCCACCCAACTAACGGGCTCTATAACCTCCTGGTGATAATACTCTTTCCGCAGTGTTTTGGCTTCCACCCAACTAACGGGCTCTATAACTCCACAGTAATAATACTCTTTCCACTGATGTTTGGCTTCCACCCAACTAACAGGCTCTATAACCTCACAGTAATAATACTTTTCCCACTGATGTTTTGGCTTCCACCCAGCTAACAGGCTCTATAACCTCACAGTAATAATACTTTTTCCACTGATGTTTGGCTTCCACCCAACTAACAGGCTCTATAACCTCACAGTAATAAGCACTCTTTCCACTGATGTTTGGGCTTCCACCCAACTAACAGGCTCTATAACCTCACAGTAATAATACTTTTTCCACTGATGTTTTATTCTTAACTAACGGGCTCTATAACCTCACAGTAATGCTTTTCCTGATGTTTTGCTTCCACCCCAACTAACAGGCTCTTAACCTCACACACAGTAATAATACTTTTCCACTGATGTTTGGCTTCTGCTTAACAGGCTCTGTAACCTCACAGTAATAATACTCTTTCCACTGATGTTTTGGCTTCCACCCAACTAACGGGCTCTATAACCTCACAGTAATAATACTCTTTCCCTGATGTTTGCTTCCAACTAACAGGCTCTATAACCTCACAGTAATAAATACTTTTTCCACTGATGTTTGGCTTCCACCCAACTAACGGGCTCTATAACCTCACAGTAATAATACTCTTTCCACTGATGTTTGGCTTCCACCCAACTAACGGGCTCTATAACCTCACAGTGTCTCTTTCCACTGATGTTTTGTTACCCAACTAACGGGCTCTATAACCTCACAGTAATAATACTTTTTCACAGTGTTTGGCTTCACAACTAACGGGCTCTATAACCTCACAGTAATAATACTTTTCACACTGATGTTTTGGCTTCACCCTTCTTGGACTCTATAACCTCACAGTAATAATACTTTTTCCACTGATATTTTGGCTTCCACCCAATAACAGGCTCTATAACCTCACAGTAATAATACTCTTTCCACTGATGTTTGGCTTCCACCCAACTAACAGGCTCTATAACCTCACAGTAATAATACTCTTTCCACTGATGTTTTAGCTTCCCACCCAACTAACAGGCTCTATAACCTCACAGTAATAATACTCTTTCCACTGATGTTTTGGCTTCCACCTTCGCGGGCTCTATAACCTCACAGTAATAATACTCTTTCCATGATGTTTTGCTTCCACCCAACTAAGGAATAAGTCTTTTCTCATTTTCAAATAATGTTTATTCACCAATAACTCATAATCGGGGAGCCGAGTTCAATTTCCAGTTGAATTACTTGCATTCACTTACGCGCAAATACCCTTGGAAAAGGTATTAATCCGTCTCTTCTTTCCAGTTATGAGTTAAATAACAGGACAGATTGGGTTCTATAGCCTTGGCTGGCAACTAGTCTACCGCAGAAACAATGGCAACCTACTGCCGGATAATATTCTGCCCAGTCAGTCATATCTCTTGGTTGGTAGTGAGACCAAAGCAGAAATCGAAATATGATGAAAAATGACATGATAATAATAATGTATGAAAATTACTCAACACCAGTTGCAAAAATCGAAGATGTCGATATTCTATGGGATTACAACATCTACACAGACAGTAAAAACGAAGCAGATAACCCGGACATTCTTGTCAAAAACCGAAAAGCATTAAGTACCAGCACCCATTTTTGATACTTAAATTTAAATTGAAATTTAAAAAATTAGTTATCTTCAAGCTTTAAAATTAGTTTTAATTGAAAGCCAAGAGATTAAATTTTAATTCCCGAAAGAAAAATACACTGATGTATTTTAAACCGAAATTATATTGATTTTTTTTTTTTTCTGAATTGAAGAACTAAAATTGAAATTTCCCACCATTTTTTATTGATCGCCACATTAGGTAAACAGTACATAAACAGTAGACAAATCTCTGTTTTAAAAATCTTTCAAAAATAAAATATACCTAGCTGACAAGTCATTTAAGTCAATTTTTAAAATTCAAACTTACCTTTATCTGATTTCAATCAAGTAATAATTGCTTGCTGCCAGAAATTTACAATAAAAATTTTTTTTAACTCCGGTAGCTCTCTTTTATCTGCGTTATCGAGGTGACAAGTGACAGCTGGAATTTGTCAAAAAGGCTAAAAGGGTGGCGAGAAAACGTGCAAAATTTCAATTACGTTAAAACATAGAAGTTTCAATTTTTTTTTTGTTTTTAACTAAAGAGTAAAATCAAAAATTTAATTTAATATGTTCAGCAATTATATATTTTATAGAATTTTAGTTTAGATTTGTAGCCAGACATTTGAATATGCTTTCTGAAAAAATATAAATTAAACAATTTACATTTCTTTTAAAATAATTTTAATATAATAAGAAAGAATGAAATTAAAATAACCGAACTAAGTTATATTATGTTATTTATTAATAACTTATCATTAAGTTTAAGGCATGGTAACAATATCTAATTTAATCTTAATGGAAACATGACTCCTATGGAACATCGTACGTAATCAAAATGAACATATTTACGCACAAAATTTTTTAAATGAATTTAAAATATTTCTGCAAAACGATTTTTATTAAACTTTTCAATTTTAGATAGGCAATATAATCATCAGTTCTTAACTAAAAAGTCTAATCACAATTAATCCTTTGAAGATTTTTAAAATATTATAAATTTTTTTATATATTATTAAATTATTCAATAATAATAATAATGAAAATGAAAACAATTCTTCTAAAATTTTATTATTAATCAAAAAATGTTTTTTCTTCAGAGTACAATGTCCTCAATAGTTATTATTTCTTCCAGAAATTAAAAGCTTATCAAATTAAATTATATCATAGTTTTATTGCATTTTTTATTTTATTCTTCTGAGGTTTTTGGATAATGATTGCAAACTTAAAATAAAAAAATAGATGATTTATATTCCTCAATGATACCTGCGTTGAACTAATAAGACAAAAGTTAGCCATCAGTATAAAATTTATTAAGATTTCATTGATTTACGTAGAGGGGAGGTAACAGAGGTAAAAAGATATTTTTATGAAGAATTTTAAAAATTAACAATTTCAAAAATAATTTCATTTATTTGTGAATGAGTACTGAAAGTTTCATTAAAATCCAACAATTCTTTGATTTTTGCGAGAATTTCTAAATTGATGCGTTTGTCACCGAATGAAGTAGGTAATGCAATCATTACGTTTTCATTGTATATACACTATACACTATACATTAAGAAGAATTTTATCCATGTAGCGCTAGTGATGCTAAGAAAGATAGAAAAAACAAATGAAATGTAGTCATAAGAGCACACTATTACATGCTTTAGATTTTTTCCGCGGACTCGGTAGGTTGTGCGACCATAGCAAAAAGTCGATTTATAATAATAATAATAATAATAATAATAATAGGTCCAACAATCCAAACATGAATACTCACTCTCAAACAGAAAGTTACAAAGCCTTCGTCCATAGAACCCATTCCTTGGAGCTGGCACCGAGTTTGAACCTTTTCAAGAACTTGACGCAAATGAATCCAGTGATGTTCCCTAATTCCTTGTCCATGTTCAACCATTAAAACCAACCCTAAACAAAGTAAGCACTGTAAATGATGTAAACGGACGAAGATGGAATATGTAGAAATTAATTTTGCACATTATTTTGCAAATTTATATACAAATATAATAACCAGTAAAAAACACAAGAAATTAGACCCTCCTTGGATAACAATAATTTGACAACAGTAAGACGTACCTTCTAGAACTTAAAATTAGATAATGATGTGATAGGTGCATTAGATATGAGAAAGAAGCGTACCGAAAAATCACGTCACTAAAATTCCTGTACACATCAGCATCTCAGAGCTACAAAAGATTACTTTGTGCAGATCAGCAAAATTTTCTCCATCTAAACAAAACATCTCAGATTTGTATATATAACTCGCCTACAATGGAATTTTTACTAATAAAAACCAGGGAGGACCTGGTAAATAGACACTTACAATTACTTTCTGACAAGATGATACCAAACACAATAATAATAATATCCAAATAAACAAAATGTTAAACTGAACCCATTAAGCAAATAATAAAAGAATTAGAAAACTACCAATGTACACAAAAACAGAAGTAAATGTAATAATATCACTCAGAAACAAATATCCTAAATAACCAATAAGTAGTAAGTTAAAAGTTAACCAACATCTCTGTACAATAAGTTCAAATGACCTCATTCTGATCTACAATTATTTCTACTTAATAATCTGAAGAATATTTAAATATAGCCGTTAACACCTACCCACTACCGTTAAAATAACGAATAAAATAAAATAAAAATACATGATCTTGTTAACCATAATGTTTCATTGACGAGTATAAAAAAATAGTCTAGCAACACACATGGCATGAAAATTTCGCCCAAGCATGAAGCAAAGTGACGCCTCATTCTCACTGTTGACCTTATACTCCTCTTTCATCTTTACACGCGCACACACAAACACCCCCCGTTTATAGCGATAAGTGAGAATGCAGGGTCCATACGGCAATGATGGAACATCACTAGTTTGCTTTTCGTGATATTAGATATAACCTGACAGTTTTCTCCCACGGGGCTATTAAAGATTGGTTATAGAAGGGATCATCTGCTTAATTCTGGTCATTAAGATATTTAGAGACACACACACACACACACACACACACACACACACACATATATATATATATATATATATATATATATATATATATATATATATAACTTTTGGTGTATGTACCGACTGGGCAGAAGATTATCAGTAGGTTGCCATTGCTTTCTGTCGTAGACTGGTTGTCAGCCAAGGCTACAGAACCCAATCTGTTTTATTATTTAACCTATAGCTGGAGGGAAAAGACGGATTAATACCTTTCCCAAGGGTATTTGTGCGTAAGTAAATGCAAGGAGTTCAACTAGGTATTTTTCCTAAATAACTGAGACGGTATGTGACACAATGTCGGGATTTACGTGGGAAATACAAACGCGGACACTTAAGCTAAAGGTCATAATTTGACTAGACCAAGTATACGCGTAAGCGGGCACTTGTCTGTCGTTTTCCCAGTGGAGTCTTTGTCCTTAGGCGGACCCTCGAAGGCAAAGAGCTCGTCTGTTCTCTGCCGATTCCCAGTCTGCAGTCTGCCTGATTGTGTTGCATTCTGCTTGAAGGCACAGTTTTTGACTAACACTTTAAAGTTCGGGTCGAACCCTTGGTATTTAACACATCACTCAATAAATCCCAGGCCTAACTAATAAAACAACAATCTTTCAGCAAAATTCGACTTTATTCATCCACATAGTCTCCTTCTAGGGTGATCCACCGATTCCAACTCTTCTCTAACAATTCGATGCCGTTTTGTTGAACGATTTGTTTTTGGCCTCAAAATACGCCATAGTTTCCAATATCACTTCTTTATTAAAGCAAAATCTCTTTCCCTGGAGCATTGTTATGATGTCTGCAAACAGTCAGTAGTCGCTGCAAGCAAAATCTAGAGATTAGGGTGGATGCGGAAGCAATTCGAACTTCAATTTCTGTAGTTTTGCCATCGTTGTGATTGAATATCTTGTGCATCCCAAAATACGGAGGTCAAAACCTTGCCTGCTAATGTTTGCGCCTTTGGTCGCTTTGGATGGCATTCACTTGCTGCTGTACACTGAGCTGACTGCCGATTTGACTCCGTAGTAAAATGATGGATCCATGTTTCATCCATTCCCACATACTTACGCAAAAACTTTTTCTTGCTGCGTTGAAACAGTTGCAAACAACGCTTTGAATCGTCGGCGCGTTGTTGTTTTTGATTGACTGTGAGCAAACAAGGCACTCACTTTGAACACAGCTTTCTCATTGACAAATGTTCATGCAAAATAGTGAATACACTTCCTTCAGATATGTTCAACTCCTCTGCTATCTCACGTAACTACAATTTACGATGGCCAAAATGAGTTTGTGGATTGTTTTTCTTTTTTGGTGTTTTCCGAGACAACTGCCGATTTTGGGTGACGTGAAAGTTCATTATCATTTGCGTCTGTACGACCGCGTTTAGTGTCACCATACCACCTCTTAGCCCTTATTTCCGACGTAGTAGAGTTCGAATAACTTTTATCAGTCCATTGCTTTGCTTGAACAGTATTTTCCCATCAGAAAGCAATGCTTTATCAACACACGAAATTCAGATTTTTTCCTTTGTTTTGAAAATTGGCAACAGTTGCTTCACTGAAATAACTGTAATTGGTAAACTAATAATCCGATTGGTCCCAAATTTTGTCACTTGCAATTTGAACGTTAGTACTTCATAAAAATAATATGGATTTTTTTATTACTGGTGCTATCTATATGTCAGAACGGGACTTATTGGGTTATGTGTTACTCTGAGTCTCCCCCCACCAGTGAAACTGAATGTGACTCGAGACAGGTCTTTACGTGGGGAACCCAAGCGCGAACACTCTGGTCAAGTGTCAAAATTTACCCACTCGCATACGCGTGTTCAGTTACTAAACTTGTCTATTTTTCTCAGCCAAGTCTTTGTTCGTAGACGGAGACTTGTCTGAGTCTAAATCTATCCGTCTTCGTCTTCTTTTCACATTAGATTCATGCACTCCCAAAGAGGATTGAATAACGAACTTCTCGCTAAACATTCTAATCAGAGTATTTACTGTTTCTTCAAAACAAAATATTTCCTAGTTTTCTCGGTAGTACAAAATTTCAGTATTTTTATGCTTTATCGGTTCTAGCTTTCTCAACAAAAGCCCTTTTTTATCGTCTTCTCAGACGCTGCATTCTTCTTTGTTTATTTTAATCATCTCCTCTAAAATAAGCAGAAAAGTTAGTTCTATAATCTGAATTTGTGTGAATTCAGCTATGGCGATGGCCACGGTGATGGGGGGGTGAAAGAAATAAGGAATTCTTTTTAAAATATCATCGCATCATAGTGAGGATAACATGAATACCAGATTTACTTCTTCACTGATATAGTTCTGTGTTTCACACTGGTACCAGCGATGAATGTTCGAACATGATAAATGCTAGAATTTTACACGCTACTTTCCAAACCGAAGAGATATAGAAACAAAATTATATGCTTACGACTCTCACTTATTTTTATTTGGTTATGCACCATAGTGTTCCTTGTTTTCTAAATAGAAAAAGTTAATTGAGAGCAAAGACAGGTGTATATATTGTCAAATTCTTTGTATAACGTTTGGTTTTTGTTTATAATAATCAGAATTTTAATAATAATAAAATTAATAATAATAAAAAGAAGAAAATTCTTGAAAACTTCGAATGAAATACTTATTACAGATTATAAAACTCAATTTGGTTGTAGGAAACAGGAAGAAAATATTCCAGATATTGCGAAGGGAATATCTCAAAGAAAATTCATAGATAAATTTTTACTAAGATCTTACAAAGAAAACTAAGTATATTGTGGAACGTTAATATTATAGATACTCCAATTTTTGTCGGGACATATACTAGAAATAACACCTTTGAAGAATACTGTCAATTTTTTTCTCTTGAATGCTTATTATGTACCCATATATATCATTTTTACAATGTCATGTGATCCCAGCGGCACGATTTCTCTAATTACATCAAAACGAGGTCGACTATATTTTGGGTACACCGAACCTTGCAAAAATTTCCCGTAAAAAGTTATCGTTACTGGGGTGGTGAGTCTTCTACATTTTAATATTTCTGGCCATTTAGTGTAACTATCGACTAGCACTAAATAGTATACTCCGTTTAACGATCCTGCCAAGCCAATGTGTATTCTGGACCATGGAATATTGGTTTTTGGCTAAGGTTGAAATGTTATAGGCTGTGACTTTGCTGCCAAAGAACAACCTGTGCATGATTTTACTAAGTTCTCAATATTTTCATCCATTTTGGTTAATACAAATAACACCTCATTAAGGATTTCATTCTAGAAATTGCTGGATGTCTTATGTGAAATTCTTTTAGCATACGTTTTTGCAATGATGCTGGTATCACAATTTTTCTGCGTACTTAAGTACATTATTACATAACGAAAATGCGTTATTTCTAATAATGTTTACGATTTTGTTTTTCTTTAAATCTTATTTGCTTCATTTCTATTAAAAAGTCGTTTTTTCTGGCTTAATTCTTATTTCCTCTAATGTTATGGACAGATCTCTTACTATATTATATAATACATTATTGATTTCATTTTCGGGCCTTATGGCTGCAATTACTGCGTCCTCAGGTGGTTCGTAGAATTTTGGTATTAGTCTAGATAGTCTGTCTGCATGACTCAATTTTTCGCATGGTAGAAACTTCATTTTATAATCATAGTTTAATAGGATAGTTCCCCAGCGCTGAAGTCTATTAGCTGTATATGTAGTAACACCTTTTTTTATCAAATATTTAGACAATAATGGGCTATGATTTATTTGTTTCATGAATTCTCTCCCATGTATAAATTTATTAAATTTTTCATAGTAAATTCCTTTTCTAAATGGCTGTGGCTTTTTTTTAGCTGCTATCTTGAAGCATGCGATTTTGGTTTACATTTTCCGTCCTCATATTTGTGTAGTGTCACCGCTCCAGTACTCGAATCATTTGCATCTGATGCAACCACAATATCTTTAATTTAAAGTAAAAATGAGCTAGTGACAAGTCCGACGTTAAGACTTCCTTAATCTTTTCGAAACCACTTTGACATATATCTGACCAATTCCATTTACTATCTTTCTTCAGTAGGTTCTTCAAGGGTTCCCTGAATTCATGCATTTTTGGTATATATACATGATCGTAATTAGTAAATCCTAAAAATGCTTGTAACTTTGTTATATTTGTTGAGAAGAGTTTGTTCTTTATTGCACTTTGAAGAATCTGGTCGTCTATTGTTTGTCTCGATAATTTGTCCTACATATTTAACTCTGGACATAAACAATTTACATTTTCTTTCACTGGTCTTAAGACCGTACTCTTTAACTCTCTCAAATACTTTTTTACATCTTCCGTATATTGATGTCGAGTCTCGGCTTTAACAATTATATCTAAATATGTTTGTGCACAGTCCAAACTTGTTAACGGCTAGTTATATTGGTTTAAGCTTTCATTTAGCCTCCCCGTTGAAAAATCAGTACATACGCGAATTTTATTATTTCTTTTTTAACGTAAACTGTTGGTGATATGCATTCAGAATAGTCTATCGTTGGTATCACACCTCCTCTTTCTAGTTTCTCTAATTCTTTATTGATTGATTATAAAGCAACACAAAGGTACACTGCTTTTTTGGCTTAAATATTGGCGTTACATTCTCTTTTACTTCAAATTTAGCTTTTGTTTTTGTGCATGTCCCTAGACCTTCTGCGAATACTTCTGGAAAACTTCTTTTTAATTAATTCTTGATGTTTTTGTTACCGTATCAGCACTGAAGGTAGTAATATATATTTTGTTGCAGAAATAGTTAATTCATAGGTCTCAAAGATCAAATAATGCAATCTGATCCGTTCCAAATAAATTAGCTGTATTCTTTAATACACCAACATATGTATTCACCCATAAAGTTCAATTTCTTTCCTGAAACTCTATGAACAACTTTTAATCAACTGGGTTTGCGCAATTTTCTCTCTGTCTGATCATTTTTTTTATAGTGATATCAGATTTTGCATCGGCACTGTATTTGGTTTGAGTTTATCACTCTTGCATGCAGACAATTACAATTCCGTCCCATGGCTTCTATAGGACGTAAAACTCAGATAGAGTTGGCCCAGCTCTTCTAGGAAAGACAGTCACATGACAACTCGACCCCTACCGGTTTAACTCTAACTTCAAACTCTCACTCTCAAACTAATCAACTGTGTTTAAAAACTACCGACTCATGCTTATATTGAAAATTGAGTCAAGCGGGAGTGGATGTGATGCACTCTGGGTACGCTAGCAATTCCAAATAACCAATCAGAGACATTCCTTTTGGTCACTTGACCAACCTCGTCTCTTTCTCTTCTATGTGAGTTCCTTTCGCTACTACTCGAGCGGTGTGGAAAGTTTTTTTTTCTTCCTCAAAATCCCACCGGGGCTTTTTCCTTATTGGTCATCTGATTAACTCCGTTTCCCTCTCTCCTGTGTCAGTGTCTCTTACTGCTGCCTAATTAGCGTAGTTTAGCCCAAACGGAGAAAATTTTAATTATCGTCCAAAATCCTTCTTACCCTTCCTTTGTGTATTCGCTATCACAAATTTTTTTAATTCAATCTTTTTTCTAACAAGTGATAAAAAGGAGACAATCCCCTGATTTGAGACTTTTTTAATTATCTAAGCATTCTCGCTTCGTATTTAACCATCTCAAAAAATTATCTCACTTCGATAAAAAAAAAACCTGCGTCGCAAAATTCCCTAAAAGCAAAGAAATTTTATTTGCGTTTATTTAGTTTGCGTGTCTGTTTTATAGCTTTGTTCTTTGTGGTTACCATTCTTCTCTCCACAATAAGAGGTTTTGGTGTTTTTTCAATAGGCGTCGATCCTGCTTCCTCTTCTCTTGCTGAATCCAATTTACCTCGTCTCAGAAATATAGACAAATACCAATTTAGTTTTTTCTTTGTCTTGGCTCGAACTAGATGAATACAAATCACCACACAGCACTTCTCTTTCGAGTTGTTGAATACTCACCAAATATCGATTTCTTCCTTTGTCTTTTATATTTTCATACCGTTGCTATTACTGCTGCAATAATGTTCATGATGTTTCCGTTAATCGGTTTACATAAATCGTTCTTGCCATCAAGTTCTTACGCAAATATTTTTCTCATCACTGGGCATTTATAGTTTAGTAGAACCTCTACATTGATAAAATTACATGTCTGTCAGTTCCTATTCTTTGAGCATTTTATGATTTTCAATGTTGTAATATCTAAATTTACAACCGTAAATTTGCAAGGTTCTCACAATTCATAATTTGTTGAAATCTCACTTATTTGTATAAAGATTGATAATTTCGTCAATAAATTATTAACATAAATTTAAGAGTAAAAGTATTTCAAGATTATTCATACGTTTTATTGTCCTACTGTATTTACAGTGATGAATGGCAAAATAAACAACCGCTTTTAGCTAAGGTATTTTGATCCCTTTGATCAGGAGTTCCAGGGTATAATCGATAACATGATCTATTAAACCGATTTCTACCCCTTAGTAAATCAATACCTTCAAATTTTGAGTCCATCATTCCCGAGGATGTGAAAAAGCAATTCCAATTCCTTCCGGTAAAAAAGAGATAAAAAAAGCCAGTCTCTTATTTTCCATTTAAATGCTGTCATCTAATATGAAGCTTGATGCCATTTTTAGGAAGTTACATAATATACATAACTCCCAATACGAGAATGTCCTTTCTAGCTTATTCCGTGATGTAAAATTTAATATCATTAATATTGTTCTCGTCTTATTGGACTATAAAGGACTCCTTCACACTTCTAAGGAATAATCAATAATACTAGACCTATTTTATGCAATCAGTTTCATATAAACCAATAATGTCTGATAAAATTCATTAGTTTTTGCATGCTGTGTATGTTTATCTGTAAACTTTTTCAACATAAGTGAATTCATGAAGTTATTAAAATCATATATTGTAGACAAACATAGATAGATAGATAGATAGATAGATAGATAGATAGATAGATAGATAGATAGATAGATAGATAGATAGCGACAGTATTTGTCTTTACTTTGGAACATTGCATAAAGCATGTAATGCAAAAATTTAACTGCCTCACTGTTTTATTAGTAAAGAAAACGTTTCTTTTTATCAAATAGTTTAGCCAAATTTTTAGTATTTACATGAATTAAACTAGTGATAACAAACTCCATGTAGTTTTGATATCTATGTCATTTGAAATATTGATTCTTGTCGTAAATAATTTTAAGAATCATGCAGTGATGAGCGACATATCTTCCTTGATTCCATGCATTATCTGAAGGTAACTACTGTAATTTTTGTACTACTTTAATAAAATTAATCAATTTTTACTTCGGAATAGTTTAGTTTCAAAAACTAAAATCCCTTAACACCCTAATCTTGTTATGGGATAAAACATTAGTGTTATTAGTCTAAAAAAGAATTAAATATATATTATAGGAGATAAAATGTATAAATATATTTACAGCAATACAGTGTACGGAAGTAGATTTCATTGTTTATTCATAGAAAACGCGATTTGAGTAACTGAACGTGTTGTAGTGGTTATCAAGCTTATCCTGCATTCACAATTATTAATGAGTAATTAATAATACGATAACAAACAACCGGAATAATGATTATAACAAATACAGAAAACTAAACAAATTAAGTAAGATATAAAAAACACTAGCTAAGTACGAATGCAAATAATAATCAGTAACAAATAATGAAGTAATTAATAATAAATAATGAATAAAAATGAACGAATAATACTATACTGTAGTGGGTATGAAATAAAATAACTCTCTTTTCTTCAATGTTTGCAAATTTCTCAGCCATGTGTATATCTATTTCTAACCAACAGGAAAAAAAAGATTTTCTCTCTGCTGAGAAAAAAAAAGAACATCAAATTTCGCGGCCAAGTGTGAAAATATTTATGAAAAGAGAGCGATTTACAAAAAACCACAAATTAAACTTTCAATGATCTGTGTCATGTTCCTTCCTACCCAAAGATGAGCCGACCACGTGATCAACTTAGCTACACATTTCCCGTTTTTCGGTCAGTCAGCACAGGGAGATAAAAGGAAGCAGAGAGCGCTCAACCCAGCACAATGTAACAGAAACTGACAACTGCCAATCAAACTCAACTCACCCGGCGACCCGTATTTGCACCCACTCACTTTCTCTCTCATGCTACTTTCTTTATTTCTTCTCTTTCCTCTGCGCCCACTAACGGTACACAAAAAGAAAGAGAGGAATCAGACATTACTTCTATCCTTTTAATACATCACATCAAAAATGTTGACTTTTCTTTATTTGTACAAATCAAATTTCACATTTCGCTAAAACCGACAAACTGTTAATTCACTACACTTTCTCTTAGAACATTTTTGCGGTTAATAATTTCATACATGCAAAAATGATATTCGATGAAGAAATTTTCATTTATATATACAAACGAAAAAGTTTTATATTCTTTTATAGGGGATATCTTCTTATTCTTTTTCTAGTTGTAGTAGGATTCCGTTCTAATGAAATGTAATTGTATACCGTGCAGGTTAACGGAATTTGGCCTTGTGGAAAGATAGCCCACTATAATTCATAAAATGATTTATAAAATCAAGAAAGGCAATTTGAGTATAAAATAACATTTATATATATATATATATACACATTTCAATTAATGTTTTTACAATTAAAATAATACTTGAATATAAGTCCAACGGAGGTTAAATTGTTCATGACAAATAATGATGAGCTGAAAGAGATTAAAGGCTTAGGAGTGTAGAAGCGTCTTGAAGGTAAGGGGATGTTCATTTTGAAGTTGCCGCTTCTAAGGTCAGTAAGTCAGTAAGTACTTTGAGGAATGTCTTTGAAGGGGTCAGTGAGTACTTTTGAGACAAGGAGGAGGAAAGAAAGCGGTCAGCATAGTAGCCGCTCGACTTAAGTCAAGGGAGAAACTAACCTTCTCGTCCGTCTCCTCCGGTCTGTCTAACAATGCTTTTTCTTTGCTTTTCACTGCCTTTTAGATCAAAACAGTTTGTTTTGGATTTTCATACTTGAATTTGATTCTGGACTTCCTATTGGCTGGTAAATAAAATTCGCGTAGGCTCGCGAAATGGAAATTTGATATTTGGTTAATTTTTATTTTTCAACCGGAACATCTGCGCGAACTCGGATGCGCGCGGCGAGTTTTATTCATTTTCTTTCTGGTCGGCGCAGAGCCAACATCTGGTCTCACTTTTGCTCGGTCGGTATCACCACACTTTCAGCCTTCTGATCTGGAGTTAATTGTGGGGAGTTCGGTTATGCTTGTCACAAGGCCAATTTAATAAACATGATCGAGCAAAAAGTAACTCCATCAGTTTCGACAATTGTTTCTACTCAATAGCCTTTAGAAAAAATCGAAAGATAACCGTTACCGCTTACCCAGTAACTATTAGGCTTAATACAATAGACCTTTCTACCCATAATGCACCATTGACAAGTGTATATAAATAGTCAAGCTAACACACAACACACGTGGCTTGAATATTCTTTTAAAAAATGAAAGAGAATTTTACCGCTGGGTGATGATCTTAGTGTTTACATTTATATTAATATACGCTTTATCCCTGATATTGAACAATTTAACCCATAAATATAGCACACCATGAAACTATAATTTTAAAATATCTATTCTCACCCTGGCAACAAAATAAATTCCGAATAATTACCGAATTCTATTTAAGAGCACTCAGGATTTGTAACTCTCAGTATTTATATAAAGAAACACAAAAGGAAAACTTTAGATATGAATAAAGACAGAAGGACACTTTTGGTCCTCTCAGCTACTTTTATCGAGGTAAATGTAAGGCTTTTATATTGCAACATGTATTTATAAACAAAAGTATATATATGATTACACTTCCTAAATTACTAAATCTAAAAGCTATCAAAAATATTATTACGGTAAATTGTCAAAGTAAATGTAAATTATGGACGCTGCTAAGTTATGTAATGTAATACCGAATAAACGAATTGTCGATTTATTTTATTTACAGTTATTTATTTATTTATTTATTTATTATAATTAATATAAGGTTTTTATTTAACCAATTTCTTTTAAGTTTTAAAATTTTATGGTCATGTCTTTCTTATAGGAAACGAGATATTTGAAAAATCCCGAGACGCAGAATAAAATTTTGACAAGACTCAAGCACGGCATGCTCAAAAACCTTCCGGATAAGTAAGTTATTTTCTCTTTAATAAGTATGATATTCTTTAGACTGAGGGTGAACAATGATATTCATTATTAAATAATTAGTTGGGCTTAAAATTATTTTCAATGCATTTCTTCACTTCATATAAATATTAAGGGATAAAATTCTAAGTGATCTTAAATAAGACTTAATAATTATCCCGCATTTTATTTTATATCAAGATGAGAACTTAAATTTATGAGATAAAGTGATTTAGTTGGTTTGCGATATGTACTTAATTTTACCAATATAGTGCAAAAACTGTCTACGAAAGGTAAAGTGTTATTGATTTCTATTTTGTAAGTAAATTTCATCGTATCTTTTTTTTTTTTTTAGTTTATTTTATCTACAAGGTCACGTAATGTAGTTTGGCTTGGATATATTAGTAGACGGTCATCAATATATTGAAAATATCTTGATAATTTACGTATAATATTCTGAAAAGCGTCATATTCAACAACCCCTAAGAAAATATAATATAAAATTCCACTCACTACTAATCCAAGCTTTTGTTTATCAAAGATATTGTTAAAGAGGAAATAATATTGATTGGAGATTAGTTGGCAGTTTTTATTATTATAGTTATTTGCAGAGAAATATCTATTTTTATTGTATTAGGTACATTTTTTAATTAAGCATTTGTTAACAGGAATGATGGTATAAAGGGATTTAACATCTGAATTAGTCATGTGTTTATTTGTCATATTTATTTCCTTTAGATTAGGTACCTCACTTATTCGCTAAAAAACAGCATAGTATGAATAAAAAGGTCCCAAATTAATAAAAAACGAACTTTTTCTATTAAATTATTATATTATTAAGAGGAAAGATCAAAGTAATTGTTAATTATTTTTAAAAATTTTTAATCCCTTCTTACATGTTCGATGTTTTGGCAGAAAATCTTATTTTGATTTGAGTTAGCGAGTAACCAAAAAGTTACGAGAGTTTACAATGGAAAACGTAATATTACATAACTCCTTTTTTTTCCGGTGAAAACACATTAATTTGAAAATTCTACCAAAAATCCAGTAACAGTCGTATTTTACTGAAACTTTCTGTACACATTCACAAATGAATTAAATTATTTTTGAAATTACTATTTTTTAAAAATATTGGTAAAACTATAGTGTTTACATCTGTTATTCCCTTCCACGTAAATCTATGAAATTTTAATAAATTAAACTTTGTTGCGGTAAATGGTTTTATTAATTAAAGGCAGGACTCATTGGGGGAAAATAAATCATCTGCATTTTTTTAATTTGGCCTCTGTTTCCGAAAATCTGTTCCGAATACTAAAATAAAAAAATGCAGTAAAACACTGATATTATCTGATTTGATCAATTTTTAATGTCTTTAATAAATAATATTTCTGAAGGACAATACAGTCTGAAGATTTTTTTCGATTACTAATAAAATTTTAAAAAAATTGTTTTCATTTTTTAAATTATAAAAATTTATAAAGTTTCAAAAATAATTTTAAAATAATTTAAAGATTTGTTGCGGTGAGTTTCAAATTTAAGTAAGCGAAAATGTTCAGTAATCGAAAATTAAAAAGTTTTATACAAATTATTTGGACTCCCTATTTTTAAAATAATTTTGTGTGTGTGTGTGTTTTAAGTTGTTTTTTTTTGTTTGTAGGGTAATTTCTATGTGCAAATTAGAAGGTCAAAGTTTCTTCCCCTTACCCGAAAAATATTTGTAAAATTTTGTCACTTGTGATCGTCATACACTTATCTCTAATCTGACAACTTGTCAACACGTTTGATATACGGTGGACAGGTCAAAATGTTCAATTGTGTGATAAAAAATAGTTTTATTCTAAATTTCACGCTATAAATAAATAATACTTGTGTTAATCAGATTAATTTAAGATAAAATTTGCTAATTTTCTAAAAATAATGTGTCACAGTTGTATATTTTATTTTTGCAAGAATTTTAAAACCGAGTATTAACTTTTGTTTATAATATAGTTTCTGTTTTAAATATACCAGAGTTTTTTGCTTACTGGAAATAGTAAATTTAATCATTTAGCTTTCAATTAAAACTAAAATAAAAGTTTCAAGAAAATGTTTTTATTTTTAAAAATTAATTTTTAAATGTTAGATATCGAAAAGAAGTGGAAATACCTACTTTAGATTTTCGCCCAAATTGCCTGAGCTTTTTAATATATGACTTGCAATGATTACAATTTTGAGTGTGTCTTTTGCCAGTTTGTGGGAAGCGCTATCAATACTTGATATAAGGGGGCATATTGGAATGCCCGCTTTGTGGTTTTTAGGTAGACCGTAGCTTAGCTATTCTAAAACGATATTCTATCAGTTTACACCATAATTTTTCATTACTAACTAGTTTTCTATTAGTTCAGTTAGTACTTGTTTTGCTTTTGGGGAGGTTGAAAACCGTAATTTCTTTTTACTTTACGAATATGCGCAACTCCTGATTCTTCAATATTTTTACTGTCTTTCTTTATACTGAGACATTTTTGGCAATCCTCTGACAGTTTTTGTAGTGTTACACCTGGCTCGTTTTGAAGTTTTGTCAGCATTTGTTTTCTCATTTCGCTGTCTTTAGCAGCGACTAATCCTTGGACAAATCTGAAGCATTTATAGTTGTCTGGAGTTAGATCCGCCAGTTTAAAGTCTTCACAATGTTTGTTGATGGCTGCAAATGTTGAATAGTTCTCGTCTTCGTCTTTCACGAGATTAAGGCATTTTCACCTTTTATGCAACAACGAGATTTTGGGTTATACAGCTCAGTGAGACCTGTCACTGCCTCGTCGAACGTTAAATCGTTCGTCTTTTTTGGAAGAATGTAATCTACAAACTTAATGTGTTCGTTCGTACCTAATGTTTTGAGCAAAAGCCTTAATTTTTTCTTTTCACTCCAGTGCTGGCAGTCAATATTAAAAATATCTTCATATCGCCTCTAATATTCTCCAAAATTTTTGTCTTCATCAATCGAGTACTACACAGCATCTTGCGAAAACGTTTCCTTTTTTTTCCGAGTTCCTTTCTAGTGCTGTACTTGGTAATTTTAATAATAGTTCTTGTAATTGTGATTGTCTTTCTTCATTTTCCTTTTGCATTTCCATTTGTCTTTCTTCAACTGCCTTTTGCATTTCCATTTGTCTTTCTTCAATTGCCTTTTGCATTTCTATTTGTTTTTCTGCATTCGCATTTGTATTTCCATTTGTCTTTCTTCACTTCTTTTAATGATTTCTAGTATTTCTTTCAGAAAGTCATCCATGGTTTACTGTTTTGATGCCGTGAGGGGATTGGTTTTTAAGTATTGCTTTCTGGCAATTAATCTCGTCGAAAAGTTTTGTGAAATTCTTTTCTTTAAAATCCCTTTACAGTTTTTTTCTATCTCTCTGTGATAGTGTCGCCAAATTGTTTAGTCGACTTGTGTTCGAAATCCTCATAGCAAACTTTGTTGGGGTGGTTCGGGGTATATGTGAACGTGAGTTCGTCGCAAAATTGTTGTGCGACTTGTGTACGTGAGTTCATGTTCGAAATCCTCGTCGCCAATTTGTTGTTGGCGACTGACGTGAAAAACGTATTTTTGTCTCTGCGGGAACTTGTTAGATTCTTCGTTGCCAATTTGTTGTGGCGACTAACGTAAACGTATTTTTCTCTAAGCGTGAACTTGTTCGATTCTTCGTCGCAAATTTGTTTTGGATTCCGGGTGAGTAACCACACAAAATAATAAATAACAAAAACAGATATGGGGATAGAAAATATAAGTTAGATTGAACAAGAAATACAAACTGGAACATGCGTTAGTCAGTTCATGAATACTATTAGTATAAATAAATATATACAATCTTGCAGTAAAATAGTAAGTCCGGGTAATGAGTCTATATTCAAAAACTTCCGACTAACTCTGCACCAACTTACTGACCAACTAGGCAATTCTTTACAAATCTACAACTATTGCCGTTCTCTTTATAGGCAGGATTATATGTACATATCAGGCGAGTCCATTCATGTACAAAGAGGCGATCCCCAACAGTAATAAACGTTATTTTTTAAAAGAAAATTTAAAAGATACATCCTTTTATTTTGGGAAATCTTTTTGTATGAGGTATGAGTATATTAAAAAAAAAGGACAGAGAGCAGAAAAGATGGGAAAGCAAAAAAAAAAAAAAAAAAGAAATCAAGAAATAGAAAAAAGGGGGAAGAGAAAGAAACAGGGTAAACAAAAAGCAAAGAGGAAAACAATAGAGAAAAAACTAAGAGGAAAAATCTAATGAAAATGGCTAAGAGAGAGAAATTTTAAATTCAGGCAAGAAGTAAAATATAAACAGATACAAATATCGGTCACACAATGTCTGGGCTTAACAAAGAAGAAAAAGTTAGAAAATCCACAGAGGGAAGAAAGTGATTGGGGAGGCAACAGAAACGCCAAAGAAATGGTAATTTCAAACTTTGGCCGGAAGTGAAATGCAGATAGATATGCAAACGTTCGTTACATTTTTTAAAACTAAATACTTTGGCATTTAAAAAAAATTGATATTACATACACAAACAGAGGAATTATTCATAAAACGCAAATCCGAGGATATTTAAAACACAACAAAAAGATATAAATTAATTCTTTTCGAATTTTTTTTTCATCTTCTTTCGAAAAATAACGTTTATTACCATCATTATTAACTCCCTGATGAGATATTGTTCTTTCAATTCTGAAACAAATTGTACAATTTTATGAGCTGTGATACAGCGAAACAGATCTGTCTGCGGATGACTATATATATATATATATATATATATATATATATATATATGTATATATATATATTGTAATTAGTTTATCTTCTTCATTTGTTCAACATCCTTCAGGTAATCTTCCTCAATAATTTGACTTAAATCTGAATATCAAAGAATGTTATGTGTGCTATTATAAAAGACATGTCTTTTGCATATAACTGAGTAGACATTTTCTAAGTCGTTTTAATTATTTTTTTTTCTTGTTGCTAGCAATTAAAACAAATGAAGACACAAACCGAATGGAAAGTTTTTCCTTCTTAAACAAACGTATCCAACTCTAATTGAGATCTTAATGATAGATATGATGAAGTGCGTCAGGTCAGCACTTAAATTCCTTTTTAAATTCTTTCTTTCTTTTTTTTTTTTTTTTTTGCTGTTCAGACAATGTGGTCAATAAGAGACTCCAGTAATGATTCTCACTTGACTTACATTACATGCAATTCATGATTAGAAGAAAGTTTTAGAATCCAAAATAATTATCATAATATCTTATGCATTTATCTTTTCTTAAATAGTATCTGATTATATAAAGCACAATCGTCAAAGTACACGTTATTTAACCCCAATATTTTTATTTAAAATTCAGATAATATTTGATTTTAGTAAAATAGGCTGGTTATACAAAAGTGACAGATGACTGAGAATAATATATATAAACGAGAGTGTATATTTTGTTCTGTGCGTTTGCGCCAGCGTGCATATGCGATATAAATAACGTTACCATTTAGAGATATTGACGATAAATTACTTTTGAAATTATTATTAAAAAAAAACTTGGTATAAACATTTTTATATCTGTTACCTCCACTACCATCATTAAATTTCAAGAAAAAAAAGTTGCTTATATTAGTCAAACGCAAGACTCATTGAGGACTGTAAATCATCTATTATTTTTTTAATATTTTGCCTTTATTTCTGAAATCTGCTCCCAATTGTAAAATAAAAAAATGCAATAAAAATGCAATAAAATAAAAATGCAATAAAAGTATGACATTATTTAATTTCATAAGCTTTTAACTGCTTTAATAAACAAGATATATTAAGTACATTATAGTCTTAAGAAATTTTTTATTAATAATGGAAATAATTTAATTTTTTATTCATAATGAAATAACTAAACGAGCCGTTTTCATTTTTTAATTATAATGTTTTTTCAAAAAATACAATAAATTTTCAAAAATATTTTTAAAAACTTAAAACATTTGTTGCCACTAGTTTATTGTCTTATTGATCTGTTAAATGAAGGTTATATTTACTAATCGAAAATTGAAGAGTTTAATACAAATTATCGTAACATCGTATTTTTAAAATAATTTTAATTTTTTCTTTGTGTATGTATTTGAAGTTTTTTACAATGAGGGAGTAATATCCTTCTACAGGTCCCTGGAAATTAACGTGAATTCTTGACCAAGGTAGGTCCGTTTTTGGCCAGGGGTTGAATTCAATAGGAAATACCTTGGTTGCTAAGGCACAACCTCTACATTATTTGACAGCGTTTCCTATATATCTGTCCGTACTTTTCCAATAGACATAGCTACGCATCAAACTTTTCTTGTATGCTAATATCTAGATGTACACTAAGAGGTCATGTATTTCAGGATTTCTTCCCCTTACAAGAAAAAATTTTTTGCAATTGTCACTTGTGATCGACATACACTTATCTTATTTCTCATCTGTCAACACATTTCAAATACGGTGGAATGTTTAGAAAGTTCAAATCTGTGTTTAAGAAATAGTTTTTGTTCTAAATTTCATGCTATAAATAAGTAATACTTGTGTAAATCAGATTAATTTAACATGAAATTTTCTAATTTTCTAAAATTTATGTGTCACAGATGTACTTTTTATTTTTGCAAGATTTTTAAAGCCGTGAATTAACATTTGTTTACAAATGTGTTGGTCTCTCAAAACTCGCCGAAAAATTGAAAGGTTAAAAATAACATTGCAAAACTTTATATTCTAATTTTTATGATTTTCACTGAAAATAGTAAGTTTCATCATTTTAACTTTCAATTAAACTAAAATAAAAGTTACAAGAAAACCTTTTATTTTTAAAAATCAATTTAAAATTTAGGTATCGTAAATGATTGGAGGTATCTATATTATTCTATCTTCATTTTACTGACTGTTAAAAGGATTTTGAAAAATATGATGAATTAAATACTTCTTCAGAGGAAACAACAAATAAATACATTACTGTAATAACTGAAGGAAGTGAAAAATATGTTAAGTGCCATACGTGATACCCGCTTGGGCGATCCCTTCTCAAAGGAGACATGACTGACCAGGGAGAAGATTTTCCCGGGGTAGGTTGCCATTACTTTCTGCGGTAGACTGGCTGTTACCCAAGGCTATAGAACCCAATCTATCCTATTATTTGATCCATAGCTAGAGGAAAGAGACGGATTATTACCGTTACCAAGGGTATTTGCGCGTAAGTGAATGCAACTAATTTAACTAAGATTAGAACTCGGCTCTCCGATTTCTAGTTCCGAGTCGATATCCACAGCAACGCACATCTAAATATTAACAATTAATATTAAAACAGTATTCATGAAAAACAAACAAAAATGAATTTATTATGCTTGCTCTTCTTACCATACATTTTTAATTCGGTTTTTATTGTTGTATATCGTTATGTACATTTCTAGTATATCCATTGTATAGCAGTAATAAAACAATATCTTCAACACTTTACTATTTCGGCTAAAAAACTATAAATGGAAAATTGATAATTGTTATCACCCAAATTGCAAAAATGTTCTTTCTTTTGCTCTGCTGGAAAAGCGAAGAAGACCATTCTTAATAAATGAATCAAGAATTAAGAAAATTAAACATGATTAGGTAAAGATTATCATTTATTGGAAATTGTTCAAGTAATTTGAATTCGCTCATATAAATAAAATAAGACTAAGGCAAATTCTACTCTTAAGAAGAAAAATTGTTATGTGAATATGGAATACAGACACATGTTCCTTAACATCAACTTGCAAAACAACATCTGTTTATATTTTTTATGAACCCAATACATGTTTCTAGAATAAAATTAGTACCATTCGCAATGTAGCTTTTAGAGATAATTTTCTGATTTGTTAATTATTTATAAAACATTTCTTCATACGCAATTCTAATATCCGTTATTAATTTTTTGAATGTTCTTTTGATTACTGAAATCCTTTATCCAAATTCCTATTATGAACTAAGGTATCTCTTTTATTTTCGAATTTCATGTTTAATTCTCATTTTTATCATTGATCAAACAATTCAACTTCTATGGAATTTTAACCAAGTAACCTATTTTTCATCTTTTCTTGCAGAGTAAAAATTTCATTCTACCTACCGTGACTGCATATCAACAGAAGCAAAACATCATTAAAAACGTCCGATTTCGTCGATTGATTCATTCAGTCAGCTATATCACAATGTCGAACATCAGTGAAAATTTATTTTCGTCCTACCGACAGATGTACCAAACTGTCGACCTTTATCTAACACCAACTTTGATCACTTTAGGCCTTGCTGGCAATATTATCGCCTTTCTTACATTCTACTGCACAAACCTGAAACGTATTCCGGCCTCACATTCCATGATGGCATTAGCCGTGGCAGACAATGGTTGCTTATTTACAGTCTTGCTGATGGTCTGGTTACCGAAGCACAAACTAGACATTTATAACAAAGACATATTGTGCCAATTAATCCTCTTCTGTAATTTCGTGTGCATTTTCTTGTCGCCATGGTATATTGTCTGTTTACTAATTGGTCAATATCTCGATCTTTTGCATCCCTTGTCAAAATGGCGAATTAAGACAACGTTCCGCGCTCGCCTTATTGTTATCAGTTTAGCAATCTTTGCTATTGTTTCTTATCTGCACATGAGCTGGATGTTTGGTGTATACGACACTGGCGTTTGCGCTATTTGGACGGAAAATGCAGACGCATATCAAATTCTAAGCATAGCCGATTGGATTGTGGTTGTTTTCCTACCGAACATGCTTTTCATCCCTCTGCTTTTACGACTCTTCATTTTTCAGTGGTATGACTGTCAAGCCAGGCGTTCACTTCGGGGTCTTCAGCCGAACCTACGACAGCACAACAATACCAGTTCAGTCACTGGTTCCCACGCCAATCAAAACAGCAATCGAATTGGACAGGGCAGTCGCGGTGTATCGGCTGGTTACGGTTTCGTCAGTGGAGGTAACAGTTTCAACAGCCATACAAATGAACACAGCAGTTCAGGTTACTATTATGAACCTGAATTGAACACCAACTTAATTGTCTGCGTGATCACTTTAGTCAGTATTTCCCTTTCACTTCCGTCCAGCATCGATCGAGCCATATTGATTTTTGGCGACAAATCAGTGATTAACATACAAAGACATTTCGCACATCAATACGCAATCATCGTGTCTTACGGTAGCTACGCTAGCCGCTTCTTCATCTACTTTATTGTCTCGTCAACATTTCGCAACCATTTATTCGACCTTATTTGCCGAACGGTGAAACGCATCGCCATATTTTGTTGTCGGATGAGATCCTCTCGACATGATATCTCTTTAGGTAATTTGCCCGCAACAGAGGTTCACACAGCTACGGTCGATACCCAGACATGAGCGATTAACATTGACTTCAACAACAACTCATTTTAATTCAGACAAAGGCCGTCCAAAAATTTTATTTTCACGGCTGGTTCTATCTCGTCTGCTCTTCAAAATTTGGTGAATGTTATCGGAGCTGATTCTGAGTCCTAATTTTTATTTATTCATAGTTTCTTCCTTTCTTAACTGTCAGTTTCTAAGGTTCTTTAGTTTCTACTTAGAAAATATTTCGTTTAATATCTCAAACAACTAAGCTAATTAATACTTTCATGATGATTGGCTGTGAAAGTGAAGTTGCAGCAAGTAAAACAGACCATGTCTTCAGGAAAATATCAATTACTAAAAGTTTGAATACATAAAATTCATAAACCGAGCTCTGTTTTTAGTGCTTTCCAAGTAAAAAAAAAAATGAATTTATATTGCGTTGACTCTCTAACTTGACTCTCTAAACATAAAATCATTTTCATGATCTTATTATAATAGGATTTATGGACAAATGATTGCACCTGAAAGTACATACATATTAGAATAGGGCTTCATCCGCAATTACAAAAATATTGATACATTTATACCAACCAATATTCTTATTATTATTATTATTATTGCTGTTGTTGTTGTTGTTTGTTTGTTTTTGCTGTTGTTACGGTGGTGGTTGTTATTATTATTATTATTATTATTATTATTATTATTATTATTATTATTATTATTATTATTCATAGCTTTGTTATTTTAAATAAAAGCAAAAAATTTAAAATAAAGAATTCCAATCAGAATGGAATTGAATGAACTTATTTTAAATCGATAATTATAAAATTTATTTATTGATACCACAATTTATATACACAGCCAGCCCAACTACTCAAAGTCGGTATTTCAATGAATGATCGAACATCAGAATTTTGGGAGTCTGCTCTAATCCAGTTTTTTCTACACCTTCTCATATATAGGCATATGTACGTGCAGATGAACATGCATACGAACACACACACATGCACATACACGTAAGTATACGTACACATAGATAGATAGATAGATAGATAGATAGATAGATAGATAGATAGATAGATAGATAGTCAATTCCTACACAGCATAATTCTCAGTGGATAATTCTTCGTCTCCAGTTAGGTTACTATTTGTACATTTTCAGCTTTAACATTTTTATGAAATGATTAAAGAAATGCATTGTTCAGGTTTCTTTCATTTTCTTTTTTTCTTGTTTATCTTGGCTTTAATTTATTTTGTTCTGAGTAACCTTGTCTACGTTGCTTCAGCTTGTCTCCCTAAATGCATTTACCGTTGTATTTTACCCGTTAATTGTTTATTTGACTCAAACGTTTGACATCTGTCAATAAAAAATCTTCCATTGCACTACTTTACGTATATAGTTCTCAATATATTTTTCACAAACAGACAAGCAGAAGAATAATATCGAAGCAGCAAATCTTTATGTATGAATAATGTTTACAAACTGCGTATTGAGCCTGTAGGTTTCAAACGTACACTGGAAAATTTTTTTACATAAAGATAAACATTATCAAAGCAAATAAATCTACCTTTTAAGGAGTTGGTTAACAGGGGATTTCGATCCGTTCACAAATTATGGTTTTGTAAATTTGTTATTCCATTTACAGTATTTATATTATTCGGACTCATCTTTGTTGCCATTTGTATGACGTTTCGGCCGTTGTAAGCTCTGGCCTCCTTCTGGTGCTAGGAATTTTGAACCGAACCTTTTATTACAACCACTGAGGTATATGAACATTCCTTGCGTAAAGCCTCGATTGGAAGTCATGAGTTATCTCCCTCTAACCCTGAAAGTTACTTGTTCATCACTGCTGTAGCCTGGTATTAAACTTACAACTATAAAAATCAAGTCAGGAACTAACCAACGTCTATATCCTTAAGGAAACATGCCTCAGTGGATACAGGCGTTGGTTCGAACAACTGAATTTTTGGGACTTATAAATCTAATGTCCAGTAACCCTATTTTTCCAGAGTCATATTGCAATTTTTTGATGTTAATGGTTTTCTCTAGTATTTCTTATGTTAATGGTTTTCTCTAGTATATTTTACCAGAGCTCGTCATGCAATTTTTGACCCTAATGATTTTCTATGGCACTCCGTATTACTGGTTCCCATTTTGTGTTCATCTCTATGCTTGGTCGGCTTAAGAGATATTTGAAGCCTAGCCTATGTGCTGATTCCTTACTTTTACGTAGTTTCCAATGGCGTTCTCTATCTATTGTTTCAAAATCACCCCATAGGTGGCGGTGATCCCCTTTCTCCCTCCATATGTGGTCAGCTACGCCTGATATTTCTATCTCCCTTCGTATTACGGCCTTGCGATGTTCTTGTAGTCTTACCTTAAGGGGGCAGCCTGCCTCTCCTTTATATTTCTTTCCACAACTACATGGAATGGCATACACACAGTCCTTTGTCATGTCTTCCTCTGTTGGGGTTCTTACTCAGGAAAGGTACCTGCGAAGTGTAGAACCACTTCTGAAGATCGTCCTCATGTTATATAGACCACAGATCCTTTGTATTTTCTCCGATAACCCCTTTACATGAGGTAAACAGACCAAGGCTGTTTTCTGAGAGTTGTTATCCTCATGCACCTTTCCATCCGTGTATGTTGGAGTTGTTGTCATGTAACCTGGATAATTGTTTCGTTGTAGGGTACTGCTTATACTGACAATTTCCTGTTCGTATGACTCTGGATCGCCGGTTATGACTTTTGCTCAATGTTGAAGGCAGCGGACGATCCCTTTCTTAATTATATGGGTGGTAGGAGTTGAAGTTGAGTTATTGTCCGGTGAATGTTGGTTTGCGGTATACGGATGTCTTGAACCCCACCTCTGTTTGAGTTATTAGTACAGCCAGGAATGCCAGGTTGTTGTCACACTATTTTTCTATAGTGAACTGTATGCATAGCCTTATTGAGTTCACATGGTCGAGTAGCGTCTGGACCTTCTCCTGGTGTGGCCAGAATATTAAGATGTCATCAACGTATCTCAGCCATATAGTTGACTTTAGAACTTTTGATTCTAATGCCATCTCTTCAAAGTATTTCATGTATATGTTAGCTAGTGATGGTGATAATAGCGAACCCATTGCTAAGCCTTCATCCTGCTGATATATGTCTAATCCCAATCCGAAGTGTGTTGTTTGCGTGCAGAAAGTCAGCATGTCTATCAGGTTGTCTAGTGGAACACTGGTACGTTCAGGATGAGTCCGAGGCCAATATGCCCTTGACTACTGATAGTGCCTCTACCGTGGGTACCTTGCTGAACAGACTTACCACATCCAGGCTCACCATCTGGTTGCATTAGATGGGAGCATATTTGATAAGTTCCACGAATAATATAAAACTGCATATACTACCTCATTTCAGAAATATAGACAAATATTGTTATTCCTTGTATGCAAAATTATACCTCATCTATAAACAAGACTGAAGAAACAAATAAACACCTGAAACAGTTCTCCTGTGGGGAGTGATCAAAAGGCAAAACATGTTGCCCACTTTGCAAATAATACGGTTATAGCTGTATTTAATGTATCTTTCATGCGGTATTATGAGATGTACGATATGTTGGGGCCACTTGATGTGTGCTGATAGCGGGATATTTTTTGACAGCTTGTAAAATGTTTTCTTCGTGATCAGATGTACAATTGGATTTTTCACCGATCCATAATCTGTTGTGTCACGAATATGATCTCAACAACGCAACAATAATTAGCTGCAAAGGTTGCATGACTGATACCGCCGTGCAACCCTGCGTCTATTACCATTCGCGCACCCCTATATAAAAATCCTATCTTCCGTCTCACGATATGAATATCCTGCCATTGTTAAACGAAATATTTCTCAGTTAACTCACCACTACACACGTTAAACGTTGAAAACGGATGAGCCGCAAATGTACACGAATGACAAATGTAACCTAGTCTACATGACAACACAGCGCCTACGACTTTAACGATATTCTAAACTTAATCACATTTAACTTAATAATTATATATATATATATATATATAACAAAATGCAATGCAGTTTTAATGTATGCTATATTTATGGACTAAAGTACTTATATCAGGAATAGAAATATGTAAATATAAAAGTAGACATTGAAGTATGTAAATATAAAAGTAGACATTGAAGTAAAAAACCTAGAGGCAACAATCTGCTTTATGCTACACGCAATCGTCAAGCTATGTAGCATGTATTTTTGCTCGATGTTTTATATATATATAGCTCAGTGATGCATTGTACGTAATATGTTATATTATTCTAAGGATTATTTTGGCGGGTGTGGTTTAGTCATATGATTTTATTTACTTAATTTGTTTACTTATTTGTTTGGATTAACTTGTTTTACTTACTATTGTTTATTTTATTTTAATTTATTCATGTCCATTTTCAGTTTTTGATTTTAAATAATAGCAACAATTTGTAGTAATAGTAGTAATAATATGTCTTCGTATCAGCATTTTGAGATGAATTCTGATCCTTTTTTTAAGTAGGCTTTTTTGGTCTGGCGGGGTAATTATTAAGAATTTTTCCTCCAGACAGTTTACTGTTTTTAGATTAATTGTTACAGGCTGATGTTCTGATATTTTTCATGATATTTTGGTGTGATTTGGTTTAAGAAAGCATTGCACTGTTCGAGTATTTACAATGTGTAAAGGATGTTTTTTTCCATAGTTTCATGTTTTCTTTTTTTCCAGGGTCCTTCAGTTCCTACTATGTATATTTTCTTCGTTGTTATTTGATTTTACAATAGTTTGGTATATTACATTGCAAGCAATTGCTATTTAAGGGACAGTCATCATTTGTTCTGCAGTTACACTTGGGTTTAGTTTGTTCAGGTGTTTTGTTGATTGTTTTTCTGTTGTAGTTTTTTATTATTTGTGTCATGTTCTCGGTTAGTTGGGAAATAGGTGTGCATACAGTAGTTTATCATTTAGCTTTATGTATAGCGCATATGTACTTTTCTTAGATTGAAGATGACATCAAGAACATTTACTTTGTTTAGGCTACTTTTATGATTATGACGAATCCCATGTTTTTGAAAATATTTCAGATTATTTTTCTAGTTTTGTCTCTGTTTCATTTGATATAGTTTCTTCAGATTATGAACTCGTCGTCCCTGTAAAGTCCTGTGTCATTTCTATCGACTATTTTACCTATCTCGTGTAGCAATAAATATACCTATGATTTCACACGCTATGTGTAAATATTATTGAAATCGAGGCTGAACCAGAAAGGATGAATTTTATTTCATTTGCTTTAGCTATGGGCTAAATAGCAGGACAGATTGGGTTCTATAGCCTTGGAGTTGACTTTATTCTATGTATTTGATATAAATGTCTATATTTTTATAGTTATTTTGTTATTTGTGTGTGCATGAGTTTTTGCGTGTGTATGCATACTTTTGCTTTTTATAAGTTTCTGTGTATATGCCCTTTATTTGTGTGTGTCGATATTTTCATGAGCTAATATATTATTTTCGTATGTAAATATATATGTGTGTGTGTAAGCTAATGGATGTATCGCATAGTTTGGTATTTACTTTTTAAAAAGTGCTCAATATAGATTTTAATGCAATTCAAAAGCTATCAAGTTTCGGTGCTCAATGCACCTGCCTGAACCTTGATAACTTTTGATTTGCTGTAGGCTATTATTATAACAATATATATATATATATATATATGTGTGTGTGTGTGTGTGTGTGTGTGTGTGTGTGTGTGTGTGTGTGTGTGTGTGTGTGTTTGGATGTACGGTTTACGGATCTTCTTTGTAGTGTCACGTCCTTAACATCGTTATATTTTTGTTCATTGTATATTTGACCTCTCATCCCTCTACATATTTATGACTCTAACCATATGACTGGAAAAATTCATTTCTGGGTCATACTACTTGTCTTCAATTTTTAATGTTCTTATTAAATAAAACCATTTGAATTTTTCTGGTTTGATGTGATGGGTGTTAAAAAATAGCCGTCGAATTGCATTATCCAGTCCTTTGTTATTTCTATGTATGTTAGTAAGCCAATAGTTGTTGTCTTGTATGACAATTCTAGCTGAATAAGACCTCTTCCACCTTCTTTACGGGGTATGCATAGACGGTCTACATCAGCCTTTGGATGATGCATCTTATGTTTAGAAAGAAGCTTTCTTGTTTTAGAATCCATTCTTCTGATGTTTAGAGTCCAGTTTAAGATGTTGAAACTATCTTGGATGATTGGGATAGCAAGGCTATTAATGGCTATAATTCTGTTCTGTTATTATTACTATTATTATTAGTTTAGTTATCATTATTTTTATTATTTACTATAAATTATTATTATAAGTTATTTATATTGCTTAATTGTAATATTGCAATGATATAGAATGGTATTTTATATGTATGTTTTATATTTATATATTATTACTTAATTGTGTTATTGTAATAATTTTAATACATAGATATTTAATATTTTATTATTTCATAGAAAGACTCTAATCGTTAAAATATTATTTTACAATTCATTTTATTCTCTCGTACACATACATTCACACCTGATTCTCTCATTTTATTTTTTAAAAAAAGAAAATCGTTCCATGTCTTGCCACGTATATACAATACTTGCTACATATTTTGAACGGAAGGGTATTTCGTTGCTGTCATTCACACACACCAACGTTACCGACATATACACACTTAATTAGTCTATAATTTAAATACGCTTATTTTATTTTATTTTATTTTCGCTTATATATACTTACATCTACAATAAACATCTAATGTTTTTATTACACAAGACACACACACTTAAATAGACACAAGATATAACTTCATTCAATATGTATTCATTGTTTTATCACACGTGGTACGTATCTGACCAATGAAATCATACCCCAATCAACATACTGTATCTTGGATTTTTAAAACTATTTTTAAATCATTCGTCTTTAAAGAATCTCTAAAGAAGCTTGTTAAAGTTTAACATGTTAGATTAAAGACACTTTTTTCTACTTGTTCTTTACTTATTCTATTCATTTTGTCGAATATATATATATATATATATATATATATATGAGTAATATATATATATATATATATATATATATATATATATTAAATTTAGTGTATCGAGGCAGCAGATAATTTTTTAAACATATACTGTTAAATATAAGAGACAATGTATGTCTATTATGTTTAATCATGTCCCGTTCTAAACATCGTATTTTGGTTTTAATTTCAGGTGAAAATAAAAGACAAAAAGTCTCTAACATTTAAATAATCTTTTATTGAGTTGGTTCTAATAAACTTAACAAAAAATAATTAGAAATTATTCAAATGTTGGAGAATTTTTGTCTTTATTTTCACCTGAAATTAAAGCTAAATTACGATGTTTAGAATGGTTTATGATTAAACATAATAGACATTCATTGTTTCTTATATTTAACAGTATATATATATATATTAAATGTATCAACCGTGTCCTATGATTTTTAATATGGACAGTTTATTTTTTATAATAAAATCTTCTATGTCATTTTTTTCTTTTATTGCATCTGTTGCATTGTTTTAGTGTTATTCAACCAATATTTTTTGTTATGTTGATCGTTGTATTTTAGTTGTGTGCGATGGGCTGGATTTTAGTACGTGCCAAAACCAAGCTCCTTACCAAACCGTAGAGGCTTACAATTAATACATCATAATTCATAATAGTGACAAATACAACACTATTGCTGTCCTGAAGAAGACGGACTACGATTAAAAAATTGCTGGATTTTCATTAATAAAGAAAAGAAAATTGGTAAATTAAGCAAAAATAACACCAAATTTTACATGATACAATTTAATAAACTGATTGCGGCTAACAGTGCGAAGATCTGATCCCACAAGTTGGTGAGTATAAATTTGGCTACCTGTACAGAAACGTAAAAACGCGCAAATCTAATTTCTCATTACGTCCTATATCACAAATTCCAACTCATGTATATTATTTACTAAGAAATCTAAAACAACGCATACTACTGCAAGTAACTATAGAATTCATTCCATTGAGTAATTACTCGATATATTCGACATATTACAGTTCAATAAGCCAAATAACAGCATCTAAGCATCGTTAGTTGTCAAAAGGTTATTCATTGATGTCCTACTTATTGAAACTGGAAACATATATTCAATGAACGCAAAATAATCACCCCTCGTTCTCATCTTCTACAATTAATCTAACTATTCCACATAACTTTATTTTGGCAGGGTTAGGGTTAGGGTTAGAGTTTATCTTGTATGACACAAGTATCGTTTGGTAACCACTATGGTAACATGTACTCAAAAAACTAACAGCATAGTTATGGGTTCACGTCTTAGACCTACTCTGTCTTCTATCGATATATGTCACTAATAGTGTATTCAATAATTATATTAAGCTCGCCATTTAAATCCGTTGTATCAACGGCATCTTCATATTAGCAAAAAGCCAAGATGAAACAAACAACCTTAAAGTAACTTTCTATAACAACTCTGTCCTATTTTCTTCTATGTATTTATTTGACCCAACATCCATAATTTTATCACTTTTCACTTTATGAATAACCTAATAGCAGAAACATGTGTCTATTCAACAACAAAAGTAAACGTCCTAGCAGATGCAAAATAGATAGCTGTTAAAAATCATAGTTTACAGGGCTAAAATAATTTCTTCTTCGGACACATGATTGTATAAGGAATTAGGCAACAGTAAAGAAACTAATCTACACTAAATTCACTACGTCATCGATTAGAAACAAAATTACTCTTGAGAAAATTTAGAAATAATGACAAATATCATCCACTGGTTCAAACAAAAATAAATGTACCGTTACCGTTTTCTCTCGTAACTAAATCCACCCTAATTATAAACAGGACGAAAAAGCAATTAAAATATAATTCGTCAATATATATCACTCAACAATCCTAACAAATATCTTAGATTTATCTTCTAATATAAAAATTTAAAACCTATGATTCATACAAAAACACAGACAATACCGCAAGACATATAAATATGATATAAACGTGACCAATGAAAAAAAATCAATTGTACAAGAACATTCTCTTCCACAACTCATTTCCAAAACTTTCTGATAACCAAAAGTGAAACATTTTAAATTTATGAATGTTTCCTATTTGTTTTTTCTATACTTCTAATATATATTTGATTTCAATTCATATATATCTATATATGTATTGTTTGATGTGTCACTACTCCAGGCTTTTTATAAATCATTATATCAGTTAATGTTATCGTATCGTTGCCATTTTTATTTTGTTTTTGTTTTAATAATGCTATATTTTCAGAATATTTCTTCATAAATTTGCCCTTGGAGTATTTGGTTTAATCTTAATGCTTCTATTCTTTATAGTTGTTTTTATACTCTGTGTAATATACAATATTTTTGTTACTGATGCTTGACTTGTTAGATTTCTTAGTTTTAGTAATATACAATTTGATTCAACTGTTATTGGCTATATAGTAAGTTAATCAGCGTGATATAGGCTGTGTAACAATTTTATGCGCTATTTGAAATATTATTGGAGATTTCCCAAGTAGGAAATCGATTTTCCAAGACAACATTGGTGTTTTTAAGTTTGATATATTTCTCATTACCAGTAACAAACCTGTCCAGAAAGGGTGTTTGAAGTTGTCATGTAAGCAATAACTTGAAACAGACGACACGTTGTTGGCGATTCTCTCGTAGACTCATTTTCCAACTACTGAAACATTTTTAATCCTTTACATTACCCGTAGAATTATTGTATGGTTAATATTAAATTTCTCACTGAGTTCCATATCTTTAGCGGCTTCAGTATCCTCTGGCTCAATTTCTTTTGGACTCATCTCTTTGGACTCCCTTGACTCATCTTCTAAATTAAATTCCCAGTTATGAAATTGGAAAACAATCTACGGTAACATAAATTTACCTTCTGGGTAGATTTTACTACTGAATTTGTGCTAACACCTTCATGAAAATCACTGAGTACAATATTTCTAATTTACTCTTTAGTTGAAGTGAACATGTGAGTAAATACGGAACTATATTATGAAAAATATTCTAAAAGAAAAAGATAGACTTTATTCTAAGTTATGTTATTAAACATAAAGAGGCAATATTTTAATAAATTTTGTTCAACATTTTCACATAAAAATTAGACAGAACTTTATCCCTAACTCCAAGCTGATAGAAACGTATATTGAATTAGACAGTGATTCTTACTGAATTAACGCTTTTAATAGCCAATAGTGAATTTCAAAGCAAAGATCTCGCTTTCAGAACTGGCACAAGAAAATAGTTCAAATTCCGAACGTTTGAACGTGTATTTGGGCAGCAATCTCTCTTTTATGCAGGTTTCATTAAAAATGGCAGGCAATGTATTATGGTTAATGTTTTATTGAATTTTTATGTGATCTTATAATTGTTTCTTTTAATATATATATATTATATGATACATATAATTATACAAAAAATTGTACGACTCTTTTCCGAGCTCTTTAGCCTGTACTTTTAGTCATTATCGAGGATAGATTTTATTTTATTTATGAATATGTGTGACTTTTATGTGTGTATGTAGAATCATGTGTTTGCTTTATATTCCGAACAAGTTTAGCATATTTTTGTCGTGTTCGTAGTTGATATTATTAAGTGTTGGATTTTTCAAATATTCTTTTTTTTTCAAAATATGACCTTCTCAGTGTACCCGACCGTATAAGACCTTTTTTTATTCTTAGTTACCAACGCTTTCATTAACGTACCGATAATTGATCCGGAACCCCTTCCTAAATTTCCACCCACAAATTCAAGCCATGAAGATGATGAGCACCGAAAGATTTTGTCATATAATAGGATTCGTGTATATATATTAAACTTTAAGATTATATATAAATTACATTTGTGTTAACAAAACCTGAACTGTTTGTGTGCACTCAAATTATATACACAGTTAATTTTAAATAGAATATATGAATGATAGCTGAAAACTAATTAAATGCATTTACAATAGTTGTGATAAATTTTTCCTTTATTAGAAGTGTTCAGAATATTAAAAATAACCCGCCAGGAATATATATATATATATATATATATATATATATATATATATATATATATATATATTAACTGAGTAACATTTTTTCGATAGAACCGATTTATCGAAAACAGTCTAAAAGTTAACTGGTGTTTATTTAAACATTTATGTTTAAACGCTTTAATTAACTTTTTTAATGTGTTACAGTCTGTCCATATACAATACTTGATATGTAAATGCATACATCTCTCTTTATATATATATATATACTAACAAAATAGCAAGATCGCCAAGACCGACCGCGGTTTCGCACAACGGCTCGTCAGGGCAAAGGCAGATCAATACTAACCAAATAAATACACACTGCTGGTCATTCATAGTCTTAGAAATTCCCTTCTATAAAATTTTGAGATTAGAATACACGCAGAGTCGGTTTAATAATCATAGTTATTATTATTGTTATTATTATTATTATTATATATATATATATATATATATATATATATATATATATATATATATATATATACGTATGTGTGTGCGTTCAAACTAATGTGTGAAAAAATAAAGAAAGCTAAATTTATATCCGACATAAAAAAAATTTCCTCGAAAATGTGATGTTTGGTCATTTACTTGGATTTTCGAAAGTTGGTTGGGCTGATAAATTCACAGCATTTTCTCATATATATATATATATATATATATATATATATATATATATATATATACTAGAAATATGTTATATATAAATATATAAACGGAATATATCACTTTTGACACTTGTTGAGGAATTTTTTAAAGTTTTACGCTATGTTGAAATTTTGCTTGCTTTATTCTATTTCTGCGTACATTATTTTTCTTCTTTTTTTTAAATTTTTTTCTTTTTACGCATAGGAAACACTTTCAAAGCCAGAAATTATTACAGAGGAAAGCTGTATCCTGTATGCAAAGTAAATTTCATTCGAAAAATTTCATGTAATTTTCTTTTTCATTTTAATTTTTTCTAAAATAAAAAGAAATAAATTATCGATTTACGAACAAAAAATTATCAAATATTTTCTCTTTTTATATTTGGCTTGTAGGTGAGGATTATCACTGAAAATATTATACCATGTTATATTTGACGACTGCAGAGCAGAGAACGTGTAGCATTAGACAGGTTTAGATTATGTGGTGCGTTTCATATATTATTATTGACAATTTTAAATAATATATATGTGTGTATATACATATATTTACAAATCTATGTGTTTATATACATATAAGTATAAACTTGTTTAATGTATAAATTTATGTAATGTATCGAGATACGTACATACACTCGTGTGTATATTCTAAACGTGTTTCATGTTTTATTTATCAATTATTGTACTTCAATGAAATAAAAATTACTATCTCTGTAAGCATCAACCTGAATAATTATTTATCTTCAAATTTGCCTACTATCTATTCCTATTCATTATCAGAATACGGACAAGATAATGAAAAGTTACTCAAAAAAATAAAAATTAGCCTTAGGTTTGAGTTTTATGGTAGGTTGCTAAAACATAACTGTCTGTCTGAATAATTTTCACGATTTACGTTATGTGTCTCTTAAATGCACAAACAAAAAGATACATGATGAAAACACATGCTTCTAACATAGACAGCTTTGGTATAAATACTGCGAAGGCCTATACCGGCATCATTTGTGCATCCAACACGTATTTGATATAACTTTCAAACAAGAACTCAAAACATCTGTCAATAATCCGAGTAATATCCAACACATCTGATAATCAAAATTCCTAAAACAAAATAGTTTTGCGCATAAGGAAAATAATATTTATAAAGTATTTCAAGAAAATTTTGTAAGTTGTGATGTAAATATATGGTTCAATTTGAGTTTTATTTAAATGGTTCATATCTTGCAAAATGTTTTCATTTTTTTCTATTCTGTCCTTCGTAAATATTTCTCTTAAAAAGGATACGTAAATGTCGGCAAGAACCAAAGAGTATATTGCTATAATTACTTATGATATAGTTTAATATCTTTCGAAAATATTTAAGTAAAAAGGCTCTAAAATAATTAAACAATAACATTAAAAATGTTTCTGTTAATAAAATCAGCAACCTTTTTATATTATCATTTTGAGTTTGAATTATAAAATACAGCTAAAAAATATTTTTTAACCATTTATAGACAAGCAAGACAGCAAGAAATACTTTTATAAATAAAAATATAGCATAAATTTGCCATTGTTTCTGCTAATAAATAGTATAACCTTTATTTTGATTTTAACAAATGTTAATTTGTTCAATGAAAAATGTAATTCATTTATTTGGATTTACTATACTACAAACGATTTGTCGGGAAAGATCATTTTCGTTGCTTCCACTATTTGTCTTTTTCTCATAGCAAAATCATTTTGCGATGAATGATTATTATTTTCATTTGAAAACATGTTATCTTTTGCAAATAAAATTCGTGCTTTGCTTGTTTAAGTCAATAAAGGTTTAGAATTTAATGAATAGAAATCAATTTATTGATGGATATGATCTTTTCATGTTCGAAGGTGTTTGTTATGCTTTTACAGATACTATAGTTACTTTTTAAAATTCCTCTTCTTAAAGAAAGGATTATTTACTGACAATAAATGGAAGTGTAACAAAACAATTTTTCGTGCTTTTATAAGTGAGCGGAAAAAAGCATATCCAGTTTGCTGTTTGTTTGAAATTGCTAAACATATGAAGACACTCTCCCAATAGAGATTCAGTAATCACGTAATATGTATGTGTATGTACATTCGGATTCATATTCCACGATTAAATTTGTTAATGTAATCTAGCGATCACTCAACCAAGCTATAATTATATTAAAAAAATTATTTTACAGCATTTCAAAACAAAAATACATGTAATGAAATTTATTCATTTAACTTTATACTATAATCTTATGCAATACAAAAATTATATCCTATATTTCCATGTAAATTCTATTAAGCGCACACACGCATTATATATATATATATATATATATATATATATATATATATATTTTCTTCTTGAATAAACTTCTAAATTGAAGTAACTTCTTGTCATGTCAAATGAACATTTGCGGCGGCTCTCACTCTATTAAAGAGTGTTTGCAGTTCACTATCATTTCACTCATCAACCAAATCATTTTGAAGAAAAAAGAAATGTACATTCTTTTATTTTAATTGTGCATGTTCATTTTTTATGTTCTGTTTTATTATAAAAATGTAAATCTAAAACTGATTTTAGAAAATTAAATATTCTGTTCAGTTCATCTTAATCTTATTATGTATTTTCGTTGAAACTGTTTAAAAGCTGCTTAAAATTGTCAACTTTAATTGTGCATGAACAAACAAAAACAAAGTTTATCTCGTGTCAATAAAATTAATTCTCAGCACAAGAATTAAAATAAAAGCGGAATGATAAATATATATATATGTGTGTGTGTGTGTGTTTCACTGTATTCATTAATGTATTCATGTACCTAATTTACATAACTGTATTAAATCACAATTTTAAAAATTATGGTAAACTCAGCAAGACAATACATTCGGTTTCTATTACGAACATTTTTAGGTTAATCTTAAAATCTTAACCACGAAAAATGATAATACTATTGAAATAATAGTACAATTGCTTTTAAGTTATTCATTCAAATAAAGTAACTACTTTAAAAATTAAACTTTAAAAATATAAAATCAGATTTTTTGATTAAGCAAAGAAGTTACAAACTAGAAACTAAAATCTTAGACAAAAAAAAATCTCTCCTCACGTTTTGTTTCTAAATTTCGTATTGAAATATTTGTTCACAGTAATTAATTGTCACTTATACAGAGGATTTAATAAGAAAAAAGACGACAGATTTTTTCTCGTCGACTTCTGCTCTGTTTTGCTCTGCTACAAACGAATACATTTTAGTGTCCTTCATCAATAATCGCATGAAAACGTATTTACTCTAAAATGTCAATATTTCTTCAACGCTTGTGCTATTTCGAAAACTTGTCTTAGTTTGGAATGCCGTCTCCATTTACAAGAACTATTTACAAATGTGATTGCCCATTATTCTTTATTTAGACTGTTTTTCTTAAACATCTTTCTAAATCCTGCAATTCATCAATAACGTTAAAATTTCACACACGCACGCACAAATATATACATATATGTATATTATGTTTGATATCAGATGTCGAGAAAAAAGAAAACTGAATTATGAAATATATTTTATTTTTTAAAATTGCAGCTTTTTCACAAGTTCATTCATGACTAAGTAATTATTGAAAAATAACTGAAAATAGAATGGAAATTGGATTAGATGTTTTAATGAACGACCGATGTATAAATATACGTCTGAAAGATTTACCAACCAATGCATTTATGACAGGTTTACAATTTACAATTATAGGCAAGAAATACAATTTTCAATTTTTCTACTGCATTTTCACCTGATTTCTTTACTATTTTGTCATATTATATTATTGAAATTTTGGTAATCCTTTTTCAAGCTGCGAAACTATAAATATTCGATTAGTGAGAATCTTCATAGTGTTTTTTTCAGTGATTGTCAAGTAAAGCAAGCATTTAGAAAAAACTACAGTTTTAAGGCAAAAGGAGAAATAAAGACTAGTTAGATTAATAAATGACTAAGTTGTGATGATAAAATAACACTATCTTTTCACGCCAATTTTGACTTAGTGTCATAATTTTACAGTATTTTATGTAAAAGTATCAATGTAAATAAACGAAAATGTTTTAAAAACAAAATAGCAGTTTTTTTATGGGGACTACTCGTAAAAAACAATGCTTTTATTATTCTGAGATGATTCAGAATTTTGGATCGGCGTGATCCAAAATAACTAAGCAGTTTATTAACTCTTCTAAATAGCAAAATGTATTGAAATTTTCTCCTTGATCGATTTTGAAAAACAATTGTGAGAAAATCAGTTTTAAAACTGTTATTGAACAATTAAATTATATTTAAAAACTTCTATTAATTTCAGATTCAGAACTTCAAGACATAATTTGCTATTTTGTTTGTAATTTTTGTTGCGTAATTATATCGTCCTTAAGTCGGAAAACCAAAAAAATTATAAACAATGTCTGTCAGTTCAAATACAGCTTTTATCTATTGACGATTGCGTTTAGTATCAAACGGGCTATCGTCACTTGGTGTTGACTTCAATGTCCACTTAAATATAAGTTTCGTTAACGATTTTTAATATTTTTTGCATGCGGATGAGACGATATGGGGTTTGGTGGGTTCTGAGCGTTTTTAAATGTGTTCTAATTGAGCTACTAAAATTCATCCAAAACATACTAGTATAAAATACCAATATAAGAATCTCATCTACATGTAAAAAAAAGTCTTCTTTAACAAAATATGTAAAAAAGAAATTACTTCTCAAATACACAATATATATAAATGTGTGTGTGTGTGCATGTAAGAAAAACTGTTTCACCCTACCACTAAAAAAAGAAAAGGTTCAACGAGTACTTTTGTCAATAATAATGCTAGTAAAGCACTATGACTTTGTAATTGAAGCGCTTATCTCCAAGAGATTGAGAATTAATAGCAACAGGTCATGGGTATGAATAAAATTCAAATATTACTCCCAAACTCCCTGGTAAGCGGGTAACATATCAACCAAAATTCAGAGTTAGGAAGATAAGGAAAATTGTAAATAATTTTTCGAAGTTACTTTTTCTGTTATGTTCAGAATGATTTATAACGTTAATGGTTATCTTTATGAAAGGTAAGTAGAATTCTATAGATAAAGTGAAAGAACATATGGATTAAAACCTACTGTTCATGCACTTGTTTTTAGAAAGAGTGCTCAAAACAAAGTAGATCTTAATATTGTAATTTTGTTATTACAATGGTTTATGAAAGTATTATATCACGACACACAAATTCTCATGTTTGAGAAAAATACTGTTCTTCTTCAGGTGATATTTTAAAATAAATTGTGAACATGATTTATTTAGAAAATATAAGATGAATTCATAGTTATTTAGAAAATCAAGGAGTGGAAGCTGAAGGAAGTTAAACAATATGCTTGTAGGTGTGTCAATAGTGCTCAATCAAAAGTAAGAATTAGGTTGAACTATGAAGTAGAATATTTGGCTCACGGAAGGATACAAAATAGCATAATGTCAAGACATAACACTTTTTAATTTTGTCTTCTTAAGATACATACCGGGACCATACGTTATTTAAATAATAAGACAATCATTTTTAACAGCAGGTAGGATTTTAGTTGTTTTTTTTTTAAATTTGATTTTGTACTGCCTCATCAGTTAAAGAATTAGAATTATTTTTAATAACACGTAACGAAACCAAGCATCCCTTTCTGCGTATTTTTGTAGTTAAAAGATACAAATAAAACCTCCGAAGTAAAATGGAAAATTCTGGAAAAAACAAGAATCTGTAAATCATTCTATGATATCTGCCCTTTGTGCCTGAATGAAAAGCTGCAAATTATAAGGTTCCCTAAAAATAAAGTACTGCTGAATCTTAGAAATGAATTAACGGTTTTATATAAACATCGAAAATATTTTTATCTAAAATTTAACTAATTACAATTGTTTATTTATAACTTATGCTCTAATATTATTAAAAAATAATTTTACTAAAATAAATGATCTACACAATAACTATTTTTCTTAACTCCAGAATACCTTAGTATAGCATAATTATGTCATTCTAATTCTAACTTAAACAATCTAGCCTCATTAACTGATGAGGTAGTAAATAATGAAATTTAAAAAAGAAACTAAAATCCAACAAGCTGTTAAAAATTATTGTCTAACTGCTTAAATAATGTATGTTTCCAGTATGCATATTATCCAGAAAATATTAAAAAGTGTCGTGTCTTTACATTATGCTACTTTGTACCCGCTCGCGACCCAAATTTTCAACTCCATAGTTCAATCTAATTCTCACTTTTGTTTAAGCAATATTGACACACCTACAAGCTCATTGTTTCATTTCCCCAAATACCACTCCTTAATTTTTTAAATAACCATGAATTAACCAAATATTTTCTAAATAAATCATTTTCACTACTTATTTAAAATATCACTTGAAGAACAGTACTGTTCTGAAACATGAAAAAATTGTGCACTGAAATAATGCTTTTATAAACCATTGTAAAAACAAAATTACTATATATATATATATATGAAACATGAAAATATATATAAAATATGAAGCAGGTATATATATATATATATATGTGTGTGTGTGTGTGTGTGTGTGTGTGTGTGTGTGTGTGTGTGTGTGTGTGTTATGTCTTGAAGGCTGTCCCAATGCGTTGAATGAAATAAAGGAAGGTCGGGAGGTGTTTGTATGACCACTTCATTATTATTGATATTTCGAGACTATAATCACATCATCAGAATGGCAGAGAAATCCTCAGAATGACCGCGCTTTTTAGCTGCCCATCTATGAATGGCTGGCTTTATCCACTGCTGCTGTACGTGTGTGTATCTGTGTGTGTTCTAGTTGGGTTTTTTATGGTCTAATGGTGTGTGTGTATGTGTGTGTATTCAATTTGGGGTTTTATTGGTCTGATGGAATCAGTTCGTAGGATCTGGGAGTTGATCTGATTTTGACCGGGTCAAAGAATATCAGTTTCATTGCTGTTGTCTTATCTGTCTGATTTATCTGGTGGTGTTTGCTCCTTGTGTGTGCTGTAATTGAATCTACTTTATTTTGTATATATATCTGTGTGTGTGTGTGTGTGTGTGTGTGTGTGTGTGTGTGTGTGTGTGTGTGCGCGTGTGTGTGTGTGTGTGTCCTGGTACGTGGTTTTTTATGAGAACCTCTGCTACTACAGCCCGGGGCGGAGAAACTGTGTTAGCGTGGTTATTGTAACTATTTTTTCTGTGTGTATAGGCTATGTGTAGTATTGTAATTAAATCTACCTTATTTTATTTATCAGTGCGTGTGCGTGTGTGTATGTGTGTGCTTTAGCCTAGTTAGCGGTTTGTTATAAGGGAGGAAGAAGTGTGTGTGGTTATTGTTACTGATTGCGTGTGTATATGACCTTTGCTGTTGTGTTAAGTGCATGTTGTGTGCGTCTTGGTGTTGTCTATATTGTTATGCAATCTAGCTTTAATTCTTGGCAACAATTAATTGGCGGTTGTAATTTAGATATTATTAGGAACTTTTTAATGCGTAGCTTACCTCTGTTGCGTTCCTTAGCCAAGATATTAACGGTTATGGTTTTATCCTTATTTTTGCATTTTTTTTAATGTTTTTGGAATGACGACGCTTGCGTGTGTAAATGTTCTTTTATCCTAATGTGTAGATGTATTGTAGTGCTGCCGACATAGAATGCATCGCATTTGGCGCATTGTATGCGGTATACGACATATACCTGGTGGCATATACCGGTGCCTGCAATAGGGCAGTTGGTTAGTGTGCATGTGGTGTTGTTTGTTCTGTGGTTGGGGTTGAGGTGTCTGCGAAGAGTGGGGCCGTAGTGTGCCAGCTGTATGTCTAATCCCTCTCTGCGGATAGCTCGACGTATTTTTGATGTTATGTATTCGCTGAAGTGTGGTAACCTCAGGAAGCAGGTGTTAGATAGGGTGTGGTGCCTTGGGACCCTACTACCCTTCTGTTCTAGGCGATCCACAAAGGAATGTGGGTAACCGTTAGTCACCCGTGTTTTCTTGAAGAATGCAGTGTGGGTGTTAACGTGTTCGCCTTTGCTGCATTTCTTTCGGATACGTGCGAGTTCGTTATTGATGTAGCCGGTCTTAGCGCTGAGAGGGAGGGCTGATCGATAGTGGACAAAGACATCCCTGCTGGCAGGCTTTTTGTAGAAATCGGTGTGGACTTCACCTCTAACCTATATTTTAAGCTTGAAGTCCAGCAGTGATAGGCATCGGGGTGCTCGATCGTGAAATTAAATTTACCGTTCATTCTGTTGAACATCGCTGCCATTCTGCTAGCCTCGTCGCGTGAAGAAGTAAGGATGAATATATCATCAATATATTTCGTAAAGAAGGCGTATGAATGGCAGGTGCTGAGTGCACGACGTTCCAGTCGGTTCATATATGCGACGGCAAGTAGTCCCGATAGGCTGGATCCCATCGGAAGGCCGGTGGTTTGTTTGTAGATGCGTCCTTGGAACGTGAAGTAGGTGTTGTCTACTATAGTTCTCAGGAGCAAGCGTATGTCGTTTGGGGTAAAGTAGTAGCTGTGTATGCTTGAGGTGTTGATGTATTCTGTTAACAAGTCCACCGCTGGGTGGGCCGGTAGTGACGTATATAGTGAGACGACGTCAAGGCTAAATGCATATCGGTTATGTTGCAGCTTGTTTTGGTGAGTACCGTGTAGTCTGTGGATGACTTCATCGGAACTTTTGACATGTCCGGGGAAGGTGGAGAGTATGGGTTTAAGGATTTGTGATAGTAGCCATGCTATTTAGTATGTAGGGTCTTCTATGCTAGAGACAATGGCTCTAATTTGTGGTGTCGAGTTATTTTTGTGTGTTTTGATTAGGTGGTAGAATTTTGGGAGCTTACTGTTCTTGCTGGTGAAATTTATCCTGTGCTTGCTAGGGATTTTCCGTGAATTGCATATCTCATGCTATGTGGTGTTAATGCGGTGTTCTATTAGGGAAGGGGTTATGTCTGTGGCTACCGCATAGAGTTGTGTGTTACTGAGGTGTTCAAGTGCTAGACTGCTATATGTGTCTCGGGGTATAGCGCAGAATTCATTACCTTTATCTGATGGGAGGTAAATGAGGTCCTTCTCTCTCAGCGTGTCTAGGGTGTGGCGTTGTTCTCTGGTGAGGTTGTGTGGTTGACCCGGTCAAAGTCACATCAACTCCCAGATCCTACGAACTGATTCCATCAGACCAATAAAACCCCAACTTCAATACACACACATACACACTCACACACACACACACACACGCACGCACACACACACACACACCATTAGACCATAAAAACCCAAATAGAACACACACAGATACACACTCGCACACACACACACGCACACATACATACACGCACACACGTACAGCAGCAGTGGATAAAGCCAGCCATTCATAGATGGGCAGCTAAAAAGCACGGTAATTCTGAGGATTTCTCTGCCATTCTGATGATGTGATTATAGTCTCGAAATATCAATAATAATAAAGAGGTCATACAAACACCTCCCGACCTTCCTTTATTTCATTCAACGCATTGGGACAGCCTTCAAGACATAACACATACAACTATTTTACGCAATGCTTCAAGCAAATTACAAAACTTTACTGTATATATATATATATATATATATATATATATATATATATATATATATATATATATCCGAGTGAGTATAGAATGAGGAGAGAAAAAAGATAATTTTTTTCCGTTTTTATATATGTCTTCTTCCCTGCAATCATATGTTTGTTTCAATGTTTGGATTTAAACACTTCTTCAGGGGAAATAAAGGTTTGGAATCATTCTCTGTTTATATTTGGTTCGTTGTTCTCGTGGGGGTTGGTTGGGGTTATTGGTAATTAAGTGAATGTCTCGTTTTGATCGTTAGACTTTTGAGGAATTTGGTGTGTAAGTGTGAAATTGTTGATTAATGGTATTATCTGTTGGAATGTATGTTTTATGTTCTATGAAAACCTAGACACAGGATCAAAGTAAATACATGAATTAAGTCCACTAACAGCAGACATCAACCAATTAAATGATAGCCAACCATAAAAATGACCACTCAACATTCCCCCCTTAGAAACCCTAACCAAAAGATATACCCAGCCGATTAAAAGATAAAACATACATTCCAACAGATAATACCATTAATCAACAATTTCACACTTACACACCAAATTCCTCAATAGTCTAACGATCAAAACGAGACATTCACTTAGTTACCAATAACCCCAACAAACCCCCAACGACAATAACGAACCAAATATAAACAGAGGATGATTCCAAACCTTTATTTCCCCTGAAGAAGTATTTAAATCTAAACACTAAAACAAACATATGATTGTATGGAAGAGGACATATATAGAAGAAATTATGTACATGTTCTAAAACATAATTTATAATATATATATATATATATATATATATATTTGCAAATAAATACAGATAGTAAGTACAACAAATAAGGAAAATACTTCCATTTTACTATGGAAGTGTCGACCTTTCACGCTACTCGAATGACGAAGGACTTCTCACGTTCATGTATGTAATTCTTTTTTCTTTCTGAATTGTCCACTTATTGTCAAGCTTCAAGTAACTGGTCAACATCATAAAAGACATAGTTACTTTTGTTGGATCTCAACCAATTTTAGCTATATATCCACATTTTATCTCGTATCATTATTAATTTTTACCGTTTGTTTTATTTACGGTTTTGTAATTCTGAAGTCGAAATATGAAAAAGTTGCAAACAAAAAATCAAACAAACACTTTCATCATTATTCTAGATTTTTTGCTTTGTTTTTACTTTTCATTCTTGCATGTTTTTTCAAGATTTTCATTTTTTCTGGAAAGAATTTGTATTTTTTTTACAAACTATGGCCGTTGAACAACATTCTGATTATCTGTTTTATTGCTAATTGCTTATTAAAAAGAAAGACCTACATTTTGTATAGATTGTGTGTTTCTAGAAAATTATTTATAATATTAACTTCTTGTTAATTTTCTTTCTGAAATTGAAAACTTTTGCAAACCATCGAATCCTGTGATTGAACTGTTCTGTTCTCATTGAAATTATTCAGGAAATTGTGATTAAAAATTGTAACGTAAAAACATGATTCACTTTTGTGTTTTTCAAAAAAGAAAAGGTTTGTAGATTTAAGCTTTCATTTTTCAGGTTTTTTCTTTATTCAGTTATGACAGTTGACTACAAAAAGTCAACAATAAAATATATACGGTCTGTTCAAATTTTGAGTTTTATTTCTATAAGTAACTTTTATTATGCATGAAATGAATATTTATGCTTTAGAAAGTGTATTTTATCCCATAACACTTTTTAAAAAATATCTTGTGTAGATGAACAAATAGTTTTCAAGCACATATTTCCTAGTTTCATATAATTAGAAACTTCAGATAACGTTCTTACAGTTAAGTCTGATTCTAGAAAATATTTTATATGGAACGCGTATTTAATCAGATTTATGCTTGGATTCTAATGATTTTTCGAAATCCAAGACTGATTATGTGAAAGATAAGACAGTTGCTGATACATAAGAATTTTAATTCATGTGCTGTTTGATAGCAGGTACTCTCATTTTACTCCCCTGCTTAAGTGAGGTAAAAAGTTCAAAATTTCATGAAAAGCTAACCAGGAATTCTCTACGAGGACACTGAATCTTCCATTGAAGTATTCTGTTTGCTGTTTACAAATTGCAACTGAAAATTTAACTAAATTCAGAAGTAGATTATAGGAATATTTAAATGTGCACTCAGAATTTTTGTTGTGAGGTTCCAGATACTTTGGCAATAAGGAAGTAACTTCTTTCTTATGTAGAGCTTTAATTTCTTTTTTGTTGTTTATTTTTAGACTTGGTATAATTTCAGCTGGCATAGTGTCTCGTAACCAAAGTTACTCCATTGTTCTTGAAAAATTTAATTCTTTCAATCATGCTACATTAGAAGTTTCAGATAGAATTTCCTGTGCATAAAACAGGTAAATAAAACAATTAAGTATGATACTGTTCAAGTATTTATCAGTTTTACTCTATTCTGCACTTTGATTTAATAGAAGAAATTACAAATGAATAAGTTTAATCACAGCTTCAATAATAAAAAAATATTTTTTACAAGAAAAAGCAGGCATTCTGGAGCTCATTCATTCACATTGATGATTGTGGTATCATTTATTGTTGATGACTTATTATATTACGATACCTTTTTCAATTTAATTTCTTAATTGGTAGATGCTTACTGAATATTGATAAAAATTTACAAACTCCGTCGAAAAGGGGATCTAAATTTATTATTATAATATATTATTATTATAATATATTATAATTATTATTATAAATGGTCATATAAAATATATTTGAACATTCTCGTGACCTTATCATTAATGTTGGCAAAATTCTCTTGAAATTCTTTGGTTTACAAAAATAAACTTAGTTTTAATACTGAATCACACATACCGGTATAGATGTTTTCTCTGGATCAGATAGTCATTTTCATCCAAGTGTGCATTGCAATTCAGTGGATATCGACTCGGAATGACAAATTGGGAAGCCGAGTTCGAATTCCAGTTGATTTCGTTTTTTATGTACAAACACCCTTAGAAAAGGTAGTAATCCGTCACTTCCCTCCAGCTATGGGTTAAATAATAGGACAGATTGGGTTCTGTAGCCTTGTTCGGCAACCAGTCTACCGCAGAAAGTAATGGTAGCCTACTGCGGCATGTCAGTCAGTCATGTCTCTTTCAAGACATGATCGCCTAAAGTGTGTATCACGTATGGCACTTAACTGACTGAGTGAAAAATAGGTAAATCGTTTCACTGGTTCTCACAAACATATTTGGTTAGATTTACGTAATTACTTCGAGCGGAAAATATTCTATCACCCTAATGACATGTACATGCCTGCATTTTGCTGTTTTCGTGGATCATCTTCTTGAATGATATTTAATAACTAAAAATTCTATGCTCTATAAACTGGCTCTTCACGTTGCACTCAAACAGGTAGTAGTTTAATTACCAATTCTACAATTTAATTACACCCGCTCTTTGATCTTATTCTTAAATTTCCTATAAAAATTAAGCCTAAAAATTATGTATGGTGTTAAAATCACAGAAGTCTCCTTGTGAACCAAATTAACGATTCTGTCATGATAGGGCAATTGATTTTGCAAAGCCTGAAGCAAACACGTTGAATGAGTAAATAATTCTTTATTCACTGCCACAATATTATGTCAGTAAAATATCACAACCATTCTGTTTTGATAAAGAGAGTTGAAAGTGATTTGCGAATGAAGTCGGATTTAGCATTTGGTTAGATAAATATTTTTATCAAGGCGGATACTAGCTTATATAACATTGGTTGACTCAGAAATGTAAATTTATATATTCTCATATTAGCGAAAAAATCTATAAAATTTCTCAAAGATTCGAATTTTAATAACCAGATTAAACTAACTTGAATGTATTGAATTTCTTGGACCTTACATTTCAATTTAGTAAATGTTTACCAAACGTTCAGAAAACAGATGAGCAACATTCTGCCGGTAAATTCATATATTTTCAATATTTTGATCATGTATAATTTGCATATAATATAAAATTGTTGCCATTTTAATTATAATAAATAAAGCTGCAAACATGTTGGTGAGGAAGTGTGTATCAACTAACAGATAAACATATTTTTAAACTTGCAGGTTTCAAAACATTTCAACAAGATATCTCCAAAGTCGTTTATTGTTAACATGATGCTTGAACTGCAATTCTAAACAATAATGTGACTGTAGAAAAACAGAATTGTTCTTAGCAACATGATGCATTGAAATATACATTTTTCAGTCATATGACATGCTTGAAAGGAGATGCTACGATAAAAGTACAGCTGTGTCCCTTCAGGAATTTGGGAATCATACCCCTCCATAATTTTCAGTCTCTTGTAATTCTTAATAAATTTCGTCTTTTTAACATCTCTCCCAAACCCTGCTTCATCATCTATTCATTCAATCTCACCAGGTACTTATAAATTGCTTTCTTGTTTTGAAGGCACCATTCGAATGTTGACTATTAAAATATTAACTGGCGTACGGGAAGTTATACCAGGCGTAATGTATTGACAAGATTCTGAAGAAAAGGTAATGCAGCAATAATAAATGTTTGTGCTTTTCAGTTGCTTCCTACGATAAACCTGGCTGAATGATTAATATGATAGGGACATCTGTTTCCGAAGAACCCAGAAGTTGACCAGAAACATCATCCAGCGGATATAATTTGTGCATGTTTGTGACAGATTTTCAAACTTTCGAAATCCATCAAAGTAAATGTAATAATAGCTATTTAAGCCGGGCGGTTTATTTACGGCACAAATATTTACTGCCTAGAGAGTTATTTAAACTGCCAGTTGTAAGCCTTTGAAGTATTTACTGCTCAAAACTCAAAGACGAGATAGTTGAATTCCTGTCATGTAGACTATCTAAAATTCCCTGCGACAAGAACTAAGATTAAAAGCTAAGAACTAAAAATGAGATATCGCTAATGAATTGGACAAAATGCTTAGGACAATAATCAGTTTTTACACTCTCTTATTTCACATAAAAGGAAAACTGAAAGTATATTAGAAAAACATTAGTGCATTTAATGAACCAACAACTCCTTTAAATGATTTGCATTTTGATTTCCTATTTCCTTTTTAAAATGTTTATATGCTATCGACTATTTTTCTCCGATGTCAGAAAGTTTCAGTGAAATCAATTCTATATGTGGAAATATATGCAGAGTCAAATTTGAATTGAATGGAAAAACATCTCTGTAGCACAGTCTCTTACATAGTTATCGAATATCATTCTATGACTGATATTCATTTTTATATTCTCATGAATTCGTTTGGTGGGAGTGGGTAGTTTAAAGAGTAAGAAATAAGAATCAAAAGTTGTTAAATTTTTATGGATAAACCTTGTAACAAGCTTTAAACATCCTTAAATTGGTTACTAACATGTTGGTATAATTTGTGCAAACAAATAAATTCTCTCTGTTTGTCTTCTTGAAAAAGATCGTTACTAAATGTATTAATCATTTTTAAAGATAATCATTTCTTAAATATTCGGTCAGCTATTCGTTATGAGCATGAACTAAAGTGTTGTATTTGTTCAATGATTATCTTCTGCAGATTCCATATTGCAAGTTTACCCTATGAAAAGAAAGCATTTGTTCTATAACGATGTTGAATCACGTCTAGTTATTTGTGCCCATTTCCGTTTACCATTATAGAAGATTTTCATCGTCTAATTTATTTCATTCATAGAACTATTGATGCGATACGCTTCCCAAAGGCAAAACAACCAAATATGAAATATAAATGAATCATAGTTAACTATTAACTCTTTCACAAATTGCGTAGTCCATTAATATCTTCACTCATTTTCTTCTTTAGAAAAAAGAAGTATCAATTTCAGTTTTAGTTTCCTTTTTATAATAAAAGTTAACAGTTGCAGTTACTATAACGTTTTGAATAAATACTAAAGCATTAACAATTTATTTACACTTTCTTGTTTCTCAACCATATGTTGATAGTATACGACTAGATTTCAGTGAGTATTATTTCTTAATAGTCGTAATAGTCAAATTTACCAATACAAAACTATATAGACCAAACATGTAACGTAAGACGTAAATTAATTTAATAAATAAAAACGCGATTCACACTATATATACATGTTAGAGCAGTAGTGTAGTGAATAGGAAATTAAGAATTAAAATCAACCTACTTCTTCACATTTACAAACATTCACAATGACGTGTGAAATCCTGAGTTTTCCCAAATAGAAAAAGGATGGAACATGTGCTTAAAGAACAAGTCAAAACCAGATTTCGCAAGTTAGTGTTAAATTGATTTTTGACCAATGGGAGCAACTTGCAAGACTTGAGGACTTCACAAGTCAGTGCGAAATTCAAAAGGACTTTATAAATGACCTCAGCGTCAGTCAGTCAGTTACTCAGATGGGAGCAGTCACAAAGACAGAACTAAAATGTAACTTCAACTTCAAATCGACCCGGACCTTCTCTTTCTACTTCTTTCTCGTGTGCTGATTCAGTCTACTTCTTCATTCAGAGACATTCCTACAAAACAAACACACAGACATACATAGAAACGTACGCATAAACTCTTTTCGACAAACTACTCTTACGAACATTTTCTACATTTCTTGATACTCATAACTTTATCCTTTTAATAAATTTTTTTTAACAAGAAAAATGTATATTTGATTCTTACACTATTCCACACTAATCCACACATTTCAACCTGCTACCAACCTTCTTATGAAAACCTTCTGATAATTCTGATTATGATAATTCTGGATAAAACTTGTAGGCTGTAGGGAGTTTGGTCATGTATGAAACAAGGCCGAATTAAGAAAGCATTAACCATCTTCCTATAGCTTCAGTAGTTCTTAAACAGATGTGCTCGCAGCTATTAGGAGTGCGGTATCGGTTCTTGAGGTGTGTGCTGAAACAAAATTATTAGGGTTGGTTTATTAAAGAAACTCGTGTGTAGTTTTGATGATGTTCTAGCTGCGATGGTGCCTTTCGCGATTACATGCTTATGCGAAATAGGATTTTCCTGTGTGCCTCTCACCAAAAGCAAGAGCAGAAATCAACTGGATCCTCATGCAATTAGCACTAAGCATGAAAATATCAAGATTTGATGTCATTTTAAATTTAAAACAATAGCTACAGAGTGACTGAGTTTGTTGATCAACCATGAATGGTCACAACATACAACGACAAGCACATTTTGCCGTAATTTTTTTTTCTGATAAGTACATAACCTGAGTTTTTGTAATGCATTATTTTGTTGTAAGGTATATGAATAAATATCTAAGAAACACCATGGTTTTGTTTTTTACACGTGAGATCAAGATTGTTTTTCACAAATTCTAGAAGGGGGTTTAAAAACTGGTTTGTATTTTAAATGAAGTGCAAACAAGCAAAACGGTTAGGAAACCTTGTGTTAACGATTATATCAAGCATCTTTTAATTTATTTTTGTAAAATAATGTATATTATATTTATTCATGTAAATATGGTTGCTCATATATAACTTTCAGATATGGATTAATATGTGAAAAGCGAAAATTAAGCAAAAAGAAATAGGTATTCTTCTCAGCAGTAAGTTAATAATTAATGATGATAGAAAATATTGATCTTTTACATGTCAAGTCCTTCCAATATAAAACGTTCAATGGTATACGCATCGCTCATTCTGTAATGAATTAGAGCACTCTGGCTGTTGGGCGTGTATAATGATAATATACACTCTAAAAGTCTGCCTTCTTCTACCGAGCGCCCATAGCCCAGAGGTAGAGTCTCCGACTGACGCCAATTCGGTCGGGTTTCACTCCTGTGTTAAAAGCAATCGGAGTCTAATCGTACTGATGAGCTGTGATACAGCGAAATAGATGTCTGCGGATGACTATATATATATATATATATATGCTTTTAACAAAACGTACTTTAATGAAAGATTGCTGTTCATGTAGATATATATATATATAAGAAAAATTAAGACAGACGCGTTATTTCATGGTAATTCGGAATTATAGGCCTATTTCAGGCGAGCCATCTTCAGCTTCCGTCTTTATTCAACGAAGGATTCTACATGAATGGGATTCACAACGATCTAATCCGGCGAATAAAAAAATAAAGAACAAAATAAAAACATATAAGATGATAAGAATATAACTGTCGCTCCTCTAAAAAAAGAAAATAAGAACAATCCATCCGTTTGTCGAACCCATAGATATTCCTACATAATCATCGGTCAGTGGGAAGCGGGTGGGTCAGACGAGAAAGAGGGAGAGATAAAGAAAAAAGAAGAAAGGAAAGACAGGAGAGAGGGAGAAATAGAGCTTTACATCCTTAAGTTAAAGGAACCTCATTATTCTATTTAGATTTATTTGTTTCAACTTGTATTTTTTCCTCTTTAAAGATGTACGCCCAGCGATCAGTGTCAGAGAAAGTTCGAGGGTAGCGGGTGGGTCAGACGAGAAAGAGGGAGTGATAGAGAAAAGAGAAGAAAGAAAAGGGAGGAGGGAGGAGGAAATAGAGCTTTACATCTTTAGTTTAAAGGAACCTCAATATTCTATTTAGATTTATTTGTTTTAACTTGTATATTTTCCTTTTTACAAATGTATTAATATTAAGGTTTTCTCGTTTAAAATATAATGCTCGTAATATTTTTTCTCTAAAAGTGTATTATCGGTAATATTTAACAGTGATGTATGGCTGGAATTAATTATCATCAGAAATGTATTGCTGGTAATAATTTTCCTTCAAAATGTATTATTTGTAATATTTTTCGACAGAATTTTTTTTCCCCCGGAAATGTATTGCGAGTAATTTGTACTACAAGCCTTTTATGTTTACAATAATTTCGGAACTTATTAAAAAATTATAGCTTTAAACAAAGTTTAAAAAACCAAATTCATTTAAATTTGACTAAAAAATCAATTTTGTAGTTTTTGTTAATACAAGAAAGAGATTAAAAATTAGTCAGGGAATATTTTTCCATAGTGCTCGTATTCTTTTTCTCTAAAAGTGTGTTACTGGTAGTATTTAGCAGTAATATATGGCTGGAATTAATTATCATCAAAGCTGTTTTGCTGGTCATAGTTTACCTTCAAACTAACATTGTTCGTAATATTTTTTTCCGACAAAGAATGCAAGACCTTTACACAGAAATGTATTGCAGGTAATTTTCTCACAAAGCCCTTTTTGTTTCAATCACATTCGAAACTTATTCAGAAACAATAATGATAATAATAGGTTTAAACAAGTTCAAAACATCACTTTCAAGTTTTCTTGGATTTTTTCAGTGAAGAGAAAGATCTAGAGAGAGGCAGAGAGAGAGAGAGAAAGAGAGAGAGAGGTAAAATTTTACACTTTGATTTAAAAGAAACCAAATTATTCTATTTAAATTTATCTATTTGAACTTAATTCTTAAGTCTAAAGAATTAAAAAATTAAAAATTAAAAATATAAATAAGGTTACATATCAATTATTTGGTTAACAGTACAACAAATATAATAATGCCGTATCCATTTAGTACTAAGGGGAACCTATCTTTGCACACCCACCCCTCATAGCGCGTGGGTCAGACGAGAAAGAGGGAGTGATAGAGAAAGGAGAAGAAAGGAAAGAAAGGAGAGGGGGAGAAATAGAGCTTTACATCTTCAGTTTAAAGGAACCTCATTATTCTATTTAGATTTATTTGTTTTAACTTGTATATTTTCCTTTTTGCAAATGTATTAATATTAAGGTTTTTTCGTTTAAAATATAGTGCGCGTAATATTTTTTCTCTAAAACATGTATTATCTGTAATATTTAACAGTGATGTCTGGCTGGAATTAATTATCATCAGAAATGTATTGCTGGTAATAATTTTCCTTCAAAATTTATTATTTGTAATATTTTTCGACAGAAAAATTTTTTTCCAGAAAAGTATTGCGAGTAGTTTTTACTACAAGCCATTTATGTTTAGAATAATTTCGGAACTTATTCAGAAATTATAGCTTTAAACAAAGTTTTAAAAAACAAATTCATTTAAATTTGACTAAAAAATCAATTTTGTAGTTATTGTTAACACAAGAAAGAGATTTCAGTGAAGAGAAAGCTCTCGAGGGAGACAGAGAGAGTGAGAGAGAGAGAAAGAGATAGAGGTAAAATTTTACACTTTGATTTAAACAAAAATAATAATGCCGTATACATTTAGTACTAAGAGGAACCTATCTTTGCACACCCACCCCTCACATACACACGTAAATGCGTGCATAATTTCTTTCATACACACATGCGTATACCCATATATGCCCACGTACGCAGATACATATATGCACCTACGAACGCGCACACATATATATATGCACTCAAGTACCAGCAAAAACAAATACGTAACCAATACATTAAAAAAAGACAAAAAAAAACCTTTTAGCATATATCACAATGGTTTACATTTAAACAATTAACTTATATCACAATGGTTTACATTTAAACAATAATGAAAGGGGGTGGCTAAAAGATTAACATAGCTTGAACCGGCTCCTGTGTCTACATTTAAACACTAGCTCCTTCCTCAGGTTCAACAGATCCAACTGGTTTTTGTGTCTGATGATGGTTATTTTCTCATCCAGACATAACTTACAGCACTCTCTGAAATTTGTGGGTATGTATGATTTTTAACTATGCTCCATTTAATTATGGGGGTTAGGTTATGGTCTTTCAAATACCAGAGATACTTCAACAGGGCTATTTGTTGTTTCAGCTGTTTGGAGCTGGCTTGATTAGTGGTAGTATGTTTCCGGTTATTAGTTTGGTTTTTATATCTAGCTAAGGTTTTCCTATTGTGGGAATTGATAATATTTTCTATATTTCTAGTGCAAGAATAGTTGATTTTTAGGGTTTTTCTATTAAATATTCTATGAAGGAGACTAGAAATGCTGAAATGTTTATCTACGAGTTTTAAAAAGTATTTACCTGTATTAATATTACATAGTCTGCAAAATGGAGGTTTGAACCAAATTGCTTTCTTTCTTCTGTTGGTCTTATTGGTACTACTATGTTTTAAGGATTCATCATAATAAAGCGGCTTTTGAAATCCGCTCTTATGCAAAGCTTCGTTATAAGTTTTCTTATGTGTGTCAAAGATTTTTTGGTTGGAGGATAGTCTATTGATTCTGGCATTAATGGAATTAGGAATTTGCCTCAATACGTCTGAGGGGTGGTTGGAGTTAATATTGATGTATAAAGGCGTTTGGTTGGGTTTTTGAAAGGGTCTAAAACTGTTACTAGAGAGGTCGAAGGTGATGTCTAGAAAATTAACTACTTTACGGTTGGTCTGGATATGTAATTTAAAACCTAGGTGTTTAAAGGCGTTGGTTAGTTGTTTTTGTCTTTTTAGCACTTTTGGACTGGTGCTATTGTTAATGATTGCTAACCCGTCATCTCTATACAATCCGACTAGTTCTAGGTCTCAAAATCTACCTATAATTTTTAATATATATAAGCCTACAAGATCCGCGACCTGGGGAAAGTCAAAACCACCCATAGGGACGTCAAAGTTCCGGCGTCCCTTTTTAATCCAAATGGAGGAATTGTGGACCAAAATATTTTCCTACAGGCCATAATGATATTTACTTGGTCCTCAGTGATGGTGACGTAGTTCTTAGCAAAATTGATGCTATCTGTTAACAATTCCTCGGAGATTGAAGAGTAGAAGTCTCTGATATCGATTTGAATATCGAATTGAATTGATATCATATATATATAAGTAAAAGTACCTAGTGAGCCAGAGAGACCTACCTAGGTTTCACCTAAACGGATCGTCAGGGAAAGCTGGTTAACGAGGAAAAAACAAACGACATGTATAAAGGAAATTCAATCAACCCACGTGACCAAGAAAGAAAACAAAAATAGGGGAGAACTTTATTATAGAAAATAAATTTAATTTTTAATTTCATATATTTTAACATTTTTTGAAAAGATTGGTGAATGCAAAGACGAAAACAAAAAACGAAAACCAAAAATGATACAAACCCACCATATGCAAACTTAATCCAAAAGCCAAGGATTTCTCTGCCAACATTTATTTAATATTTCAGTTTTGGAATTCAATAAATTCTTGGCTTGTTTATACGAAGCTATAGCAAGTTCTTCCTCTACACAACCTACAAAATTTCAGGCCGACTTTATATTTAGCACATCTCTTTAATACTTCCTATTTCAAAATAGGGTCTATATTAAGCTCTTTTTAATGGACCACACATAAGTGGATAGGGTGGTGCTATGTTTATACTTTTCATTATTAAAGCTGCTAGTATGATTGTAATATATTTTTTTTTAATATTTTGTATTCAGTCTCCACAGCGTTTTTATAAATTTTAACAAAATAGACGAGGCAATCTTGCTGACATTTACCCTGCAGGGGACAATTATTCTTAATCCTACAATTACAACTACTTATGCCAGTACGTGTATCATCTCTAACTTTTTTCTTGTTTAACCCACTAATAATTTTCTCCAAACTGGGCAAACAGCAAAAACTAAGTTTAACGTTATTTTTGTTAAATATTTTATACAACTTATTATCTTTACGAAATTTTTGCTCTAATAAATACGTGTAATGAACAACAAAAAGCGCTCAATACATAGGTAGAGCAAAATAAGCAAAAGATACATGAAAAAAAATGAGCCAGACAGACCTACATAGGTTTTACCTAAACTGATCGTCAGGGAAAGCTGGATAACGAGGAAAAAAACAAACGACATGTATAAAGAAAATTCAATCAACCCACGAACGCTTTTGACTGATGTTCATGTACTTAGATCTTTCTTTTTTAAAAAACATTTTTCTCTTCTTCGTAGATTCGTGGAAGGTTTTTCGACACGAGTATATTTATAATCTCATATATATATATATATATATATATATATATATATATATATATATATATGTGTGTGTGTGTGTGTGTGTGTGTGTGTGTGTGTGTGTTAAATAGAACAGAAACTGAAAGTTTATTGTGTTTAATCCTTAGTCGTTAGAAAAATCGTATTTTGGCTTTAATTTCTGGTGGAAATAGAGACAATTTGTTTTTATTACGCTGGCTCTGAGCTTTCGGCATTCATGAGTCATTTTCAAAGTGGTTGTAGGAACGTTGCCATAAAGATATCCACTATCAAAAGTGATTTTCTCTTGTGTGAACATAAAAGATTGTTATGCGATGAAAACAGTCACCGAATAGCAGACGCAGATCGTAAATTAGTAATGCGGTTCTATGACGAAATTTAACAACAGACCCATATTGTCTAAATACAATGTAATGTAATGTGACTAGATTGAAATGTGATCTTACTGAGTGTGGGTTGCTTTGATTTTATGTAGATGTCTTCCAATATTCCAAGGTTCTTTTTACTGTGTGTATGTGTGAGTATTATTGTGTTATCGACTAAAATCTCTCTAATATTGCATACATGGCTATGTTTTTTTCTAAGAAATGTTGCTTAATAGAACTAGAAAGATGACAGGTAAGTCTACAAGAGAGCGCGGTTATAGTAAAACCAATATATGTGGTTGGTTTTATTATTAGTATCAGAGATGCAATCTCTGAACGAGCATGTGAATTGATACACTACACTGGCTTTCTTTAGAGGATTTAGTTGTGTAGTTGTAGGGTTATGAGAGACTATGAGATCAATTGTTTTAAATTTCTTATAATATATGATGAGATTATTTTTTTTTATTTTTATTAATTGGTTTAACATTTCTACCTATTAGGTTTTTGAGTGTTGTTTCATCATATTTGTAATTATTATGCATTTGGTTGCAATAGTATAAATTAATAGTGTTATGTTTATTTTGACGTACACTGTTATTATTAATGTTATCAATATTGTTAGAAATATTATTAAGTTTATTGAGATACATTTTAAATTGTTGATCAATAATGTTGTTAGGAAATCCATTGTTAACAAGTGTTTGATTAATGTTATATCATTCGTTATAAAATATGGCTTTGGGAAATATATCATTTATGTGCGTCGAATTAATTTTTTTCTTATAACAGCTAACTTATATCGCTAGGGGCATTCACTTTTATAATTAAGAAGACACGAGTTTGTGCTAGTTGGTTTCCTATACAGAGAAGGAGTAAATCTATGTGTTCTTCAATCAATAAATACATTAAGGAATGGAATCTTATTATTAATAATAATTCTAATGTAAATTTGAGGACGGAGTAACTTTCAACTTTGTTCTTAAATTTTTTAAATTGATTAATATTTTTGGCTAAAATGAAAATGTCATCTATGTATCTGACATATATAGGGTTTTATTAGTGTCATTAAGTATTTTATTTTCTAAATGTGCCATATAATAATTAGAGAAGTGCCCGAAAGAGATCCTATCGCAATATCACCTATTTGAATATAAATATTATGTAGGACATCATGAAATGTTATTTAACTGGTGCTTACTAATAATAATTTTTTAAATAGGGGATTTAATATCGATTAGTGGGAGAGTAGTATGATTGTATATATCACGGATAATGATGTCAATCTTTTCATGTCAACACAAGAGAATATCATTTTTGATGGTTTATACCATTTTGTTAACGTCCCTACAACCACTTTGAAGATGGTATATGTGAGTCGAAAACTTAGAACCAGCTTAGTAAAAAAAGATTTAAATTGTTGGACAATTTTCACCAGAAATTAAAGCCAAAATACGATGTTTAGAGCAGCTCATGATTAAACATAATAAACATTCATTGTATGTCATAATTAAGAATATATTTTTAGATAATTATTTGCTGCCTCAAAATAATATATATATATATATATATATGTATATATATATATGTGTGTGTGTGTGTGTGTGTATGTATATATATATATATATATATATATATATAAGTACAAAGAGTTTGTCTCTTTAACAGAGCCGATTCAAAGTTTCCTCAGGACACCGTTATGATGTATCACTCGTCAGGCATGTTTGCCGTTAGATCACAGTTTTCTTTTCTTGTCTATTATTTAATATGGTGTGATTTTCTGGGATTGTTCGTGTTTGTAACTGGTTGGTTATTCTTTTTTTTTTTAGTAATGATTGGTTTAATTTTCTTTTTCATTATTTTTTTATTTTTATTGTGTAGTTATTTGTTTTAATTCCAGTTTTTAGTGCATGTGTGAATGGGTGTTTGTTTAATTGGGATGCGCTTTTTGTTGTATTGACCTCTAAATCTATTGGTTTGATCGTTTACTTAATGTGTTGGTATCTTTGGTCCCGTTGATGGTTTATTTTTTAGGGGGTATTGTATTTGTGGGTTTTACTTGTGTTTTTTACTTTTATTTTTATTTGTTTATTTATTCTATTTTTATTTTTTGTTTAGTTGGTTTTAAATTTTTCTGTTTGTGTCGTGACTGGGTGTTTGTATATACTGTTATTTTTCTTATTTATTTTATTTGTATGTTACGTGATATCTGTCCTTTTATATAGCAGTGAATGCTGGATAATCTCCTCAAGAATGAAGAAGAAAATTGAAACAGCAAAAATGTGTTTATACTGACGGATACTGAGCACACTATGGACGAACATGTGAGCAATGAGGACGTTTTCTAGAACATTGAAACAAAAAGGAAAAATATGTTTAACATAAAAAAAGAAGCAGTTGAAATTTCTGGAGCAAAAAGTGAGGAAAGTGTGCATGAAAAACTTAATATTCACAAGACAGATTGAACTCTAGACAAAGGTAAGTATCGCGTAACATACTTCATGGCTTCAGTAAATGAATGGTAGAACAAAATTTGAGAGAAATAGCAGAAGACAAAACTTATTATGGGCTAGAAGAGTGTTTACGATGTTGAGAGCCATGATTGCCTTCCACTCGTAGAAAATTTTTTTACCTCGAGATATTTAGTTTCATTTCTCCTATATAAATTTATCAAAATGTTTTAATGCACATTTTTTATCCTTTTTTGTTATTGTATTATCTTCACGCCTGATTAAAGTTTTCTCAATTTTTTCACCACCACTAGCCACACCTGACCTCAATGGCTTTATCGCCTTGCTTGTGTTGAAATGATTTTTAAAATAGTTTTGTATTGCTATCTGCTTTAGATTTTATTTTTTCCCGAAGAAAAAATTTACATTTACATATCCATTAGAAATAGTATTATATTCTTCCAAATGAGACTATTCTAATTTATATCAAATTTCTTTTACATGAAAACTTATTATGTGTCTTTCTATTGGAAGAAGTATACCCATTTTTATGGCCACAGTATCTCGGCCATTGTAAACTTTTTCAATAATCTGCAATCTTCTCGTAACTTGGATCTAAGGCCTTTATTTATTGCACAAGTATAGCGTGTTCTCATTCTCATACCCAGAGATTTGATTCACAACGACCAGAAAGGCAGATATATTTTAACCGACATGTTAATAAGCTAAATCATGTCTTTTAAAAAACTTCACCGGTGGAATATTTTAAACTTAAATCTAATGCCTGTATTATGACCCAGCGTAAGTGTCCTGGTGGAGGTGGAAGAAATTCTTCTTAATCAAATGTTCCTGGATGGTATACATCTTCATAGCATGTCTACCGAGAATTTCAGTTCTTTTCATATGCGCTAATTATAAAGTTATCTTATCCCTTATTGTCGCTTGATATTACATTGACTTTACGAGGCGAAGAAACTTTTGAAACACATAACCAACCGGAAAAATATTTTCGTTCTTTTCTATACTTGTAACATTAACAGATTTTTAATGCCAAATTCACGGTTTAATACTATTTTTGGTATCAAGAAGAAAAGGGAGGAAGGAAAGGAAGAATAGAAGAAAGAGAAATAATAAAAGATTTTTTCTTTCTTTCTTTCTTTTCCTGTTACTAGAGCTAGGCGAGAGAGATGTTTAGACCACACAAATGAAATAATAAAGTTTTTATGACTCTTGAATGTTGTCAATAATTCATATCGAAAAAGTCGGGAAATCTATTTTTACTAAAAATGAGTTTTCCCGTTACTGAAAAATTTATCGACCATTGATAGAAGCAACAGCCGCTTACAGAACAGCTTGCCACATGGCATGGTGGATTTTATGACCCTAGTGACAGCCACCTCTTGTTGAAAAAGAGAGACATAATTCTCAGAAATAAAGTCTCTTGGTTCTTTGTGAAATTTTGCGACGCTGAGAATTAAAGGAGAAATATATAATTTTCTTTTAGACTGAAGCTAAATAATTTCTCATAGCGATGAAGATGACAAAAACACAGATGCGAAACAACCACACACCGAGAGCGAGTTAACACGAAAGACGTGTTTTCACGTGACTGTCTGCCTTAGAAGAAACTCCGATTTTAGCCTGGTGCCAGACCAACCAACTTTGATAGTGTTACATCTAAGACGTGGATTGAAATTACAGTTGTCTGCATGCAAGAGTGATAAACTCTAACCAATTACTTTATTAAACAGAATGTATGGATATAAACTCCTTGTTGTTAATTTTTCAACAATTTCCTTTTGTCACTGTGATTCTGAACTCTGTCTGTATCATTGATGCAGCAGATTTTTGGCGACTTTCAACTTAGACCGGCTTTGTGATCAATCAAGCACAACCTGAGCAGAGCCCGGTTTGGAACAAAGCGATCACTACCGACTGGCTACGAGATTTTGGGCGTGGACGCGAAGGACTGGTGGGGTTGGAGGTTCACAACAATACTGTTGTGTAGCCCACATCAACAAATTAAATATAGACTCATCTATTGTTTTATCGAATCATTTTTCATTAATTTTTATTTGTTTTTGAAATTCTATTGTGTAAGTGTGAGTAGTATTAAAAAATTGATACCTGTGTATACAAGTTTCTTGTTTCAGGCTTATTCTAGGATATTCTTTCAATTTGAAACCCATAAAAATATCGGTGATAACATTTTTATACTCATTAACGTATGCTGAATGTGAACAATTATGGAAATAATGGAAAATTTCAATAAAATACATTTTATTGACATTATTTTCCGGCTCAGAATTCCTATTTTTAAACTTTGGGTTCGAGTGTGCTGTGATATACTTTTAGGCAAAATTAAAATAAGTCCACGAACACTAAGCATGAATTTCAACAAAGTTTCATCAGAATCTGGTTGTTATTGTTGGAACACCTTGTATAATGCACCTTCATAAAAGATAGAGGAAAGTATGATTACATGTGCTATATTCAGTAAGTCGCAATAAAACAGTATGATTATTGGACGAAAATAAAATAAATTTCATATTTGTTTAATTGTCAGGAATACTTTTCTGGTATAATAAATGAACACAAGCATCTCTCACAATTCACGATATACGCCTATAAAACTGATTTTAATAAAAGCAATACGAATGAACAACAAAAAATTGAGTAAAATCGGATATCATTTTAAAAATGTAAATTCATATGCAAGTAGTCACACAGAAAGATGTTCTTACTTTATTCGCTTGTCCCTTATCTCTCTCTCTCTCTCTCTCTCTCTCTCTCTCTCTCTCTCTTATTTCCGACTTCTGTAATTTTTTAAAATCTGATTTTTATCAATTTTCGTTTTTTTCCTTCTACTCCTAAAACTTCTGTATCACTGTAAACCTTTCTTTTCTCATAGTTTTTTTTATTTGTAGTCTTTTTATTAATACTATATATTCCGCTCTCTCACACACACACATATACTCTCTCCACGTCACTCTCTCTCTCACTCTCTCCCTTTCTCTCTCCCTTTCATTGACTCAGTGAGCTTACATATTTAATTTTCTTCTAAAAGTATATTAGTATCAACTTATCAGTTTAAGTAAGATGAATACACAGTAAAAAATTCCCTCGGATACAATTTAGCCATAACCAATTACAGTTTTCCACAAATATTTAGTAGTATAGTTTGTCCTGTGCAAATAAAGCTTACCCGAATATAAAAGCAAATATTGGAAACTATTTATTTTAATTAGACTAACTGAATATGCTAAGGAATTTATGACAAAATTGTAACGCTATCCGACTGTATAAAATTTGCTACATTTAATTATAATATTTGAATTTCCCGCGTTTTATCTCGAGCTGTATTTCCAATTTGATGGAGCAAGAATTACCAAGTTAGTGTTGCGTATTCATAAGACAAAATTTGTTCAAGATAAATATTTGCTCTCACATATTTACGCCGATTTTTATTTTGTTTTTGCGCTTATTACAGCAAATAATAATTTCTGTGAAATTATGAAATAAGGCTCAAAGAATTTAACCCAAGAATTTATAGGAATGCAGTTACGAAATTTTTTAATCATTTCATCCTAAGCTAGCCAAATGCAAGTGCTTACTGAGAGGAAACAGCAAGAACAATAAAGGAGAGGGTTCCTGAAATCAGAAATTAAGAGAAGAAACAATTAGCATAGTACTTACCAATTTCAAGCGTGAAATGATGCTATCTAGTTGCCAGACTAGTACGCTTTAATTCTGGAAGTCAATGTTCCAATGAAGAAAATTTATCAGGACATTCACAATGAAAATATTTATAGAAGACTCAAAGAGTATATACGATACGCGACGTTAAATTGACGGAAACCGAGATGCCAGGTTTAGACCGATAACATTGATTTTTCCTCTTTGGATTATATCAATAATCTGTAGATATATAGCAGAAGCACCACACAATACTCAATAAATGGAGGAATAGTATACTTATAAGTCTGCAAGATACATTCTGGTGTGAACATTTGTTCAGCATGATATAAGGAAACGACTTTCATAGTAACAGGCTTAACATTCTAATCATTCCACTAAAAATGGTAGACTAAGAAGGCCAAGTAAGTTACTCTCCTTTACGGCAGTATCAGTCATGCTTGTGGAAAACAAAAATGGTTCTTTAAGGTGATAAATAGCAAATAGTTTCGTTAAAAAGGGATTAAACATACGACACTACTTACTCAAATTTACGATAGGTCTTACGTCATTATTTAGATCAGTTGCCTTTGATTTTATCAGAAGTATGAGAATTACTATTAAGAGAGTAATAAAATTTGTGTCAACCTCATAAATACTGAGTTGAAAAGAGAGGAAATCACGAAGGTTGTTGACAAATATTAGGAAAAAAGAAATGAACTTTTCTCTAGAGAAGTTTCCTTTCAACGCAACTTTCATAACGTGGTTTCATAAGAGAGATTGCATAAAATCAAAGAAACCACTAGAATCATCATAACCCTGTACAGTATGAATAATATTAGCATATCAAACCCGGTAAAACCCCTTCAAAATATGTAATGCAACATATGAAATTTCGCCATCATTATCCAACGCTTCACAACCCTTTCAGCAAAAGAACTTTGCCACGTTGGTGGTTGACAAAGAGAAGCCATATTCGTCGTTTCAAAGTAGAATCTGTGAGGTTAGATGATTAAAAGATTAAGAGTTGATTTGGAGTAATAATATAAGAAAGAGAAGTAGAAGATGTCGATAGTTCGATTGATTAGAGTTATTAAAAACAGAATAATTTAAAACAATCCGAACAAGAAGTAGCAAAGCATATATTGAAAAGAATAGAGACCCGTTCAAGGGCACATTTTGTAAAGAAAATTACAGGGACACTCTCATCAAATAATCATGTGCTTATTAAGGAAAAAGTTTAGATATGGTAGTGGAAATCATGGTCGGATATATTATTGTGGATTCGATAGCATATTCGGATGACAAAATGGGCTCGTTCTTTTTAGGATTACTTGGGGATTTCAATCACTCAGTTCCTTACACAAGTAGTGAACTTCCTCAAGCGTTTCTCTAATAACCCTAATGGAGCTGACTCACAGCTCGGTCTCAATTTCACTTTCATCCCTGACTCTTGCAATGACAATTAGTTTTGCCCTCTTGGAAACTCTGACCATGCGGTGGATTCCGTTAATATTTCCTTCCACTACCCGTCCCCCAGGAACCGCAGACCAGCAGAATATATTACTGCTACCAAAGAGCAGAGTGGGACTCGTTCCACGATTTCTTGTGACGTTCCTTTGAACAAATTTTTTAGTCTTCCCGTTCAAGACTGTGCGTCCGAGGTTACCTCTTAGGTTAAGCCTGGCATCGTTGCTTTCATCTCAGTCAGGAAGTTACAACTTCGTCCTATTGGTTCTTCCCTGCTTAATCGGGCACTATCGCCTACAGGAATCACTTCTTTTATCGGAGCCACGCGTCTGACCATAATCGGCTTCTTTTTGTCTCTGCTCGTAATGAGTGCAAGAAGATTTTTAATGATGCTACAATGCTGTTTGCTGACAATGAATCAGCGTATAGCATCTCGTAAGTTCAGCTCCAATGACTACTGGAGTCTCTGAAAAATTGTACTAAATAATAGTAAACCCTCAATCCCCCTTTAATCAATGAATTTGATGTCCTCACATCATCAGCGGACAAAGTCGAGCGCTTTGCTCGCAGATTCTCCACTAATTTCACTGGGGTATCTGTACCCGACTTCTCACCTAGAACTGAGGCTGAACTGAGTGACGTCCATATTACCCCCTCGCTGGTATCTGACATAATTTCAAAGTTTGACCTCTATAAAGTGACGGAATCCCAATCATTGTCCTGAAGAAATATGCCCTGAATTCTCCTCTCCTCTCCTCTCCAAACTCTAGAAATAGTGTAACTCTGCTTTTTTTGTCCTCCTCTGTGTTTCCTGTTTGCAAGAATTATGGAGAATCCACAAACCCCTCTAATTGTCGCCCTATCAGCCTCTTACCGATTTTTGGCAAAATGTTCGAGGCTATCACCAATGCCGAATTTGTTCATCTCACAGCCCACAGCATATTCTCTGATAAATAGTATGGTTTCTGCTTCACCAGGTCTAACAACCATCGCTGAGTATATATACCAGACTCCCGATAAAAACGGTGAAGCTCGAGCTGTTGCTCTGGTTATCTCGAAAGCGTTTGACAGAATCTGGAATGCTGGCCTTCTATGCAAGCTACGGGGCTATGGTTCAACTGGACGATTTTTTTATCTTATCCAGTCGTTACTTTCAAATCGCGTAATGAAGGTAATATTGAACAGACATGCCACCAGATACTATCATATGATCCCAAGTAGTCATCTACGCTGATGACACCACCATTTACTTCCGCCTCATTCAGAAATACGCTGAGGCTGACAAAGCGAACCTCGCAGCTGAGCTTGAAAAAGGACCTCCAATCTGTGGTGGACTGGAGTAAGAAATATCTCGTGAATTTTAAAATAGCTGGATGCGAGAATTCTACTACATTCGGAAATCTGGAAAACGCTGAAGCTAATTGGTCAAAACAATACTTCTGGATTAGCTGGTCTTCCATATGAGATGTACTTGATGTAGTCACCTGTTCTTGTTCCTTTGCTGGAACTGATTTATAACTGAATGAAGCAGGGATGTATACTTCAATGCTTCACCGGGTATGTGATCAAGTTGCTATGCAAGGAAAAGAAGATTGCAAATGGTATACGTAACGTTCGACCTTTAAATATGTTAAACACAGTTAAAGATTTTAGTCAGGATCTTAGCTGGCAGTTTACAGGCTGCCATCTCTATTTTGATTGGCTCGTAACAGATTTGTGCTGTGAAGGACAGGATTATTCAGGGCAGCCGTCATGTAGTAGGCTTGATCATCGATCAAGTTGACAGACATGAAGCACTGATCCTTTCTTATCGTCTCACTCCATTAATCATGGTTGTACGTTTTCGCCTATGTCGTACTTATTTGCAAGTTAAAGCCGAATCAGATCCTACGCGGAATTCACTTATTTTGTGTTAACGCATCGGCCAGGTAGTCAACATATTCTAACAACATTCCGATTCATTTGTCGAGTAGAACTGTGGGGCGGGAGGACTTACTAACACTATTTTATTTAATTTCTTGCAAGTAGTCTATCGTACTGTAAATACGCATTGATTTTCATATATTTAATTGTTGTTTAATTCCTCTGACCCCACAGACAAGAATTTTACATCTCAAGACTAATTAGGACTTCATGGGATTATGAATTATTATGGTGAATGATTGGTAAATAAGAATATGTTGTTTCGGTGTAAGAAATAAAGTGATATGCTTCGGTCAGTGACTGCAGTTAGCTAAGTTTATCTGTAAGATAAAAGCAGGCCGTATCCCCCCCATACTCTCTTTCAGCCTTCCGCTACATTCTTTTATTTTTACAATATAAGCGTAAGACCATTTGAGTCAGTCTTCAGAGTAATTTTTTCAGACATTACGGCGAATTTCTAAACAATACTTAATATTATAACTATAGAAAGCGAGTTACAACAATCATATTGCAGAGTACACACACACTTCTAAGTGAAAAGTTAATCAAACGGACTCTGAATGAACTGCGAGCAGATTTAAAAGATGATTTGTGATCAAAGTATTCTTCCTTATCGGGAGATGATGATAGAACTTCAAACTGATTGAAGAGATGAGGAAATGAGAACTTACATTTATAACTTTTTCAGAACCCCTAATAGTCACGAGAATCAAATTTTTGAGAGGCGATAATGCTTTATTATAGAAATTAACAATGACTTTGTATCTTTGATGGCACGTTTTCACATTATTAGAGGACACAAAGAGTTGTCTCTGTTGGTTGAATTTATCCCTTTATTATAACTAGAAAAAATTATTCTGGTGGGTTATAACAGATGGACATGCAGAATATTGAAAAGCCTTGATGCCGGCTTTCAACTAATAAGAAACTGATGAAGCACATTATTCTGTAGAAAGTTTAAGGATTTCACTGTAAGTGTCATCACGAAGAGAAAAACGAAGTTAATTCCAATACGTGTGTTGGTAACAGAATGACATCTTGTGAATAGAGAGAGATTGAGAACCATAATGGAAAGATTTATTGCTAACAAAGTGCAACAATATCAATCGAAAGATCATGAAGTAATCAACTCAAAACGGGAACTCAAAAGATGATTCCCTGTGCAGTGGAAGATTTTCCTGAATATAAACTCCAGAGACATGCAAGTGTACCCTTTCGACAAAAAAGAATATATCCTAAAACAGAAAATCCAGTGCTAGAGATAAAATGGTTTAAATTATTTTCACTGAGTTCGTGGATATCTGGAGAACGTTACAAGAGAAAATATTCGAAACTACATAAATTGCTACAAATACCACAGATGCTGGAGAAACAAACAGTGATTATTTAACCATCTGGTTTAATTTTATTCTTTTTAGACGTTGAATTCATAGGAAATTTTATGATAAAAAGGTCTAAAATAATTGTCTGTGGCAAAGACTACAACCTAATATGGCGTCAGCGATGACAATATATCTAGGGCACCTAATTTTGCAGCAGAACCCCGCCGTTTTAAGACTGCTGACCGACCAGAGTAATCCCGCTAATCGCTACCAAAGATTAAGGACAGCTTGCTATCAGTCTGGTTGCAGTAAACCAAAAACGAGAAACTCATTACACTCAAAATAAAGAACTGTATTTATTGAGTACTTATATCACCAAAATTTAAAACAGTTACTTTCAGTAAGGCCACGAAAAATAAAACCGGAAGACACATCTTAACTTTGAATTTAAGATAAACCTCTACTACTGTTTGGCAGATGTAGAAGGAGTGTAAGATTTGAAACTATCTACTTTTATTAGCCTGTTTAGAACAGAGGACTCTGGGCGCTTTTATCGAGATACCAGCTTTAGAAAGGTAGCCGAACTAGGAAAAGACATTTTCCAAGCCAAAGGAGAAATTAAAACATATAAGAGTCTAATCGTGAGGGTGAATATTAGGGAATATAACATTGTAGTCATTCGTGTGAGTTTTGAGTACATATCATTCGTCAAATTTAATAATTTGGTAACATAGGCTGTATGTACGATTACGTCTTAACTAATTACAAGATAATAATCATATTTAAATATATCTATGTCAAGGCGATATTTAACTCAGGTCTGTACAGTGTGTGTAGCACTCTAAGCAATGAAGGCCAACTGTCAAACTTTGTTGCTGGATTTGGATGAAAAATTTGACTGTTTGTTTAGGAAATTTTTACTTTTTTACCTTTGTATTAAACTAGGTTCAATTTTCAAGACACTGCAGTAAGCAATGTTTATTTCATTTGAACTTGTAATATGTTATCTTTAAAAAAACTTTTTTCGTACTAAATTCTCAAGTGTCATTACAGTTTATCATATAAAATAAAAAGTTAATATTAATTAATATTTTTCTCTGTACTATTGTTTTTCAACAATGGTGAGATTAGGTATAATATTTTTAAGAATATTTTTCTTTAAAAGAACAAACAGGTATTATAATATTTTTAAAAGTATGTTATTTTTTTCTATCATTCATACATAAATAGAAGATTTATAGATTTCACTTTTTCACTACAAAATTAATGAAAAATGATACTTATTAATGAATTTATTAGAAAGTTAATGTCAAAAATTAAATGCAATAGATTTAATATTTTATACTTATTAAAATTATACCAGAATAATATAAAGGAGTAGACGTTATTGTCTTCTCATTTTCGTCATTCTTTTTTTTACTTTAGTATTTTTTCGATTAAACTTCGAAATTCACCAAAATATCATTATTAAGAATTTTCCACAGAAAGTTAATGTTTTCCTTTATGCTATTATTCTTCATAATAACGAATATCTTGATTATAAAATTTAATTCTTAAGGAATAATTAAGTGGGAATAATGGGAAGTATGTTGATACTGTCCATGTTATAAAACAACAAAATAAATGAATGTAACTTCTTGCGTTACTAATCTTTCAAAATTATTATATGCAAAAACTTGAGCACTTGAAAAAAATTACTTAATTTTTTCCTATTTTATTCTTCATAGCAAATTTTGGTTTAAAAAGGTTATCACAGTTTTTATTTCAGAAAATTAATGTTTCATTTACAAAAATTAGTAGGAAATATGTCACTGAAAGTATAGTCCATCACTAGCCACTACTTTTTCCAATCTTTCTGGCAGCATTTGAATTCCACGTCTACCAGTTTTGTTTTTTTTTGCATCTTCATAAAAATGAAAGGACTGCTCAGCCTGGCAATGCGCCATCGCTCGGAACAAGTGATAATCTGACAGAGAAATGTCTGGTGAATACAGCGGTTGGGGTATGACTTCTCATTTAAGCATTTCCAAGTACGTTTTTACCCGTTTTGCAACATGTGTCTTAGAGTTTTAGTGTTGCAAAATAATTTGTCGTGTCTCTGCTCGTATAGCGGCCATTGTTTTGTAGCGTTAAGTGCGTGTTCTTTGAACATCGGAAGTCACCATTGAATCGTAGTGGTGTCTCGGCTTCAATGGCACCCAATGCCCTTGCTTGTGAATCATTCCTAATTATTTCAAATGTTTCGAAAGAAATTTTGTGATCAACTCTTATTGATTCTGCAGGTTTAGCCTGCGCCTGACATGAGTCTTCATGAACTAAATCTAATTCTTTGTCTTCGATCTTTTTTCGATGTGCAAGATAGTTCTTTATCTTTAGCATGAAAATCAGTATTTTTGAAGCGTCTAAACCAATTTTGCATGCTGTTTCCGACAAAAAATGCTCGCTGTAAGTCTCTAAGAATTCTGTGTTCTTCATCTGCAGATTGCTATTGAATAAAATAGTGTAGCAAAATTCTTCGCAAATACATTTCCTTTGGCACGAATCCGACACGTTTAACGCTTTTAACGTTGTTTATACTTCGGCGAAATGACATACACAAAATTTCAAGCTTTTTATAGTAATTTCTTATAGATGTGTTACAATCTGAAACTACACACACGCATTTCTGAGAACGTCATCTCTTCGAAAACAGTGAAAAATTATTGAAAGTCTTAATATATATATATATATATATATATTAGGATCTTCAATAATTTATCGCTGTTTTCAAACAGATATATATATATATATATATATATATATATATATATATATTGTAAAAATATTAAACTGGTTAAGTTTTTTAGATAATCGTATTTTATGGCGGGGGGGGGGGGGTAATCGATCTGAAGATCCCATAAAATACGATTATTCAAAAATTTTAATAATGGATGTTTAGTTCTCTTCGTAAATTCAAAATATAACGGACCCTGAGAAGTAAAACATTTTGGAAATCATTTGAAACCATATAATTTCTTAAAGACAACAGAAAGAAACACAAGATGAAAATATCCACATACTTAGAAACATTAAAATTCGTAATTCTGTCCATTAAACGCTCCAAAGCAAACCTTATAAGGTCCATGCGCTTTTTAGAAGCATTTTTTTATTTTTAAAATAATAGTTTAACTTAATTATTTTTTAAATTCAGTTTCCCAATTCCTTTCTCAATGTGGTCAAATGTGTTAAAAAAGCACTGTATAATAGGCTGTCCTGATAACTGTGATTAACAAATCAAGGTCTGCGTATTTTGTTTTCCCCAAGATTATAATGATAGCTGAAGGCAATACGACCCAGAAATTCACCATAAATATTTGATTTATAACTATAAATGTATTACCAAGTAATGTGCAAAATGATGAGCTGAGAAAGAAAATGGTAGCTGCTCTCTCACTTTTATTTTCCAGTCCATGGTACGTTGTTTTGTTTTTTGTGTTTTTTAAGATTTTCTTCGCGGTATTACCGTTATGCCTTAAAGTCGATAACAAACTGGCTTAAAAAAAGGATATCTGAAGCAAATCGGTCTTCAGTTGCCTAGTATGATGATTGAGTTAGCGCTAGAATGAATAAATAAATTAAACATAGAGAGAATGAAGAGAAAAGGGAACGATTAAAAAAGATGAAATGTCTAACTAAAAAGGCGAGATATCGCTGTGGTAAAAAGTGCTATAAGTCAATAATGGATATGATGGAGTATGCGACGTTCACAAAATTTTTTAGGTTGACAAAAATATGCGCAATATAAATTCTCTGATGGTCATAAGTTATGTAATCCTGCGTCTCAAATTAGCGCTTTTCTAAGTGTGGCTTAGATGTGGCGTAAGGCCAAAATTATGGAGAATCTGGTGAGGATCAGGCTCACTGCTCAGTCATTGTTGTTATAGCGCTAATCATTAAAACACGTCGTCGTGCCCAAAACGTCTTAGAATATGTAGATGTACGACATTGGAGGTTAAAAAGGAGAAAGAAAGGAAGAAGAAGACTTATGCCTAACTTAAGAGGCTGATTTAGAGTTTAAATTGGAGAACATCTCTTTTGCATAGAATTAACAAGAAACACATGTGCTCACAATTGTGAAGAAGAGAAGAGAGTGTCATCGTTGATTCGATAATTTACTTTAGCATATGTTCTTTAGCATTGTTCTGTATCATTAATTGATTTTTTATGGTATTATATGCAAATGTTTTGTAAAATTGCTTCGGTTATGTGGTAGAGTGGTGGCACTTAAAATGTTCATAGGTGAACATCTGGAAAAATGGTATGGCAGCAATGTAATATATTCTGTGACCCACAAAATATAATTTCGCTCAGAATCAGGAATGCAAGCTGGCAAAGTAAAAGTGTGTTTGCATTAAAGAAATATCATTTCAGTCAATGGCAGCGGGTTCAATGTCTGTAAATATAAAACAATGGCAGAGGAATGCAGCCACTAGCAAAACAATTTTTTTTAATCGTGTCACCCCAAGCAAGGCATTCCACTGCCACTATAGCGCAGGGGGTTACATAGAGCGATTGGGTATAGGAAATCTCAGAAGGAGGGTGATAGACGAGTTATGATGTACATAGGGAGAGAGTTGGAGAGAGTGGGTGTGAGTTTGTGTGTTAGGAGGTGTCTATAGACCCTACATTTAAACTCCTGGAGGTTGTAGCCGTCGGGGAAGCAAGCATGCGGTAGGGAATTCCATAGGCGGGAAGTGCGAGGAAAGAAGTTGTTGGGGTAGAAATTGCGGTTACATTTAATCGGTTTCACTGTAAAAGTGTGGGACCTAGTTGCCAATCTAGTATCTCGTGCAAATTCACATCTAGGGGGCACCAGTGATTTAAGTTCGTCAGAGCAGAAGCCATGAAAGTATTTATAGAAGAGGCACAGGGAAGCCACGTCACGCCGGTGAAAGAGTGACTGCAGGCGGTCAGACAAGTCGGTATCAATCACATTACAGATTCTTCGCTGTATTTTGTCAAGAACCCCGAGGAGAATAGCAGGGGCACCCGACCAGATGTGGCAGCAGTACTCAATACACGGGCGGATGGTAGATTTATATAAGTGCAGGATAGATTCAGACGGAAAGAATTTCCGGGCCCTGCACAGAGAGCCGACTTTCATAGTAGCGGATTTAGCAATGGATTCGACGTAGTCATTCTACTTGAAGTCCGCTGAGATTGTCAGTCCAAGCAGGTATAGTGTTTTACTCTCTGGGAGGCAAGCCTGTTCCATGCTAATGGGAAGGAGGTGCGGTTGTCTGTGGTGGTTAATTGACAGCAGCTTCGTTTTGGAAGAATTGAATTTTACGAGCCATTTCTTACCCCAATCCACCACGGATTGGAGGTCCTTTTCAAGCTCGGCAGCGAGGTTCGCCTTGTCATCAACACCAGATTTTTGATCGAGGAGAGAGTAAACTGTGGTATCATCGGCGTACATGCCTACTTGTGATCTTATGGCATCGGGGAGATCATTGATGTAGATTAGAAAGAGTGTGTGGTTTAATTAAAGGAATGTAATTTTGTTTTTGTGAGTGGCAAAATATAATTTGGGTCAGAAGCAATAACAAATAAAAAGTGTGTTTGCGTTAAGGCGGCTAATCAAAGGCAATAATAATTCAAAACTGATAAATAAATGGGCCTGGACAACGAGGATGGAATTGGTAGTGTTTGAGGATTATGTTTAAGGTTCTCAACTTATTTTCCCAAGCAAGTTCAGAACAGCAAGAGGAGTCATAGAGCATGCAGCAGAACCAATTCTAGTCAGTCAGCTCCCACGTATGTGTGTATGTGCGTGCTTTTTTTGACTACCACTCTACACAAAATCGCGACCGAATAGAATAAAATATAAGATTATATTTTTATATATACGTGTTCGTTGTTATCGTTTAGATTGTTATTCCAGTAGTAGCAGCAGTAGTATATGCCATACACGAAGCGGTATATAATAATACTACCTCATCTCAAAAGTATAGACAAATATTATGATCATCAATTTTAGAGCTAAAATTACGATGATGACGTGATCGAAATCAACTAATGAGCTTTCATTTTAAACTGATAACGACCTGAGCCAATTTCCTGGATAAACGCAAAGAATTCTCAGACTCCATTTACATGGGGGACATATGGCATTGCCAAACATCTCCTTATCTCAGTGTGAATTTGAAAAATCACAGAAGTATGAAAGCGGTAAAGTTACTGTAAATAAATATACATTAAGACTCCAGTAGCATTTTCAACTTCTTTTTCTTATATACTAAACCGTGTTGTATATATATATATATATATATATATATATATATTACTATTTATGTAAATAACCTTACTTATTAATACGTGTGTGTGTGTGTGAAAGTAATTTGTTTATTTCTTTATTTTCAAATGAAGAATATCGGTGAGTTATTTTTTACATTCTAAATTTTTTCGCTGTTTATTTACTATATTTAAGAATGCTGTAATACTGGAGCATCTACTTCAGTATTGGATTTATTAATTGTGTACAATGTAAGTGGTGGATATTCAAAACGCTCACCTCGAAGAGACATTCATGTATTGCAAATCAATATTCAAAATCCCTACTTTTAATTGGCTAAACCTGACATTAACATCGATAAATAAACGCAGTCATCTCACCCACAAAAAAGGAGATAGATAGATAGATAGATAGATAGATAGATAGATAGATAGATAGATAGATAGATAGATAGATAGATAGATATGACACTTGCTTTTTTATTTAGTGCAAAAAGTTTATATACGCATAAGCTTCCTGGAGGAAACAAAACAGTGCAGCTGTATATTATCTTTTGTCAATGTAAACTGTTTACCATCAACAATGCTTTTTGCCGACAGCTTCATTCTAATTCTATATAACACCTGACTACCTGAAAGCAAATAACTATTTTGTTCTTTTTCAAAAATTCTAATGAAATCTTAACTGCTCTTAAACTTCTCTCGATTTTAGTTTTCAGCATTGTTGTTAGTAGGCGTTATAATAAGATTATCATTTTCTGACCTAAATAATGAAACAACGGCAAAAGTCTTTTATAAAAATGTACGAATGACTACTGAATTATAAACAGAATGGCTTATATTTTCTCATTTACTCATTCTATAAAGTCTTTTAGTAGCGTATATTAATTTCATATGACAAACTAACTAATATCTGGTTATATGACATTTATGTTTTTTATAACTTAAATTTAAGCTATCATATTATAGGATACAAATCTTATATAATCAAACAGTCAACTAAAACACACAAAGTAAAATTGCACACCCGCAAAATCGGATCCAAACGACTAAAAGCGTTTTCGAAAAACCCAACTATAACAGACAAAGTAAAATTGCTCACCCGCAAAAGTGAATTCAAACGACTAAAATCATTTTGAAAAAACCCAGACCAAGAAAAATTCACAAGTCAGTGTGAAAAGCAAAATTCTGGATCCTAACTGGATAGTAAATTGAAAATTGATATATGACGCCAGTAAACCGTTTTTTCGCACTTAAAGAAGAAAATACTATTTGGATCCAGTCACATGACGAGATTCACTACTTAAAGACATTCCGTGACCGGTTAAAATCACTCCGGAATGGGAGCGGTATCTCATAGCATCTTAAATGTAAGGAAGAAACTTCAAGATGACTCGGTCAGGTCTCGACCGACTTTTCTACCAATTTTCTTTTCTTCTTTTTTACTCCACACCACCAAAGACAACAACAAAAGGACAATCTAAGTACTATTTCTTTATTTCTTCATTCTCATCCTGTTGCCAACCTGCCGAAAAAGGGAAAGGAACATTAGACTTTACATTCTGCTACTATCATTATACGCCAACGACACTTGGCTACTTGCTACTATCAAACCATGAACTCTAAACATCTGTGGACATTTTAAATAATTACATTTCTCTTTGAACAATTTTGACTACAAAACTACATGTATTTTCTCAATGAACATTTTTCTTCTCACAAATATGTTATAGCGTTCAGTTAAAGAAATTTCCCTTATATTTGACTCCTAAAAATTTTGTCATTCTCTTAATAAATCTTTACTTTAATGTAGAAACGAAATATTTTATCCTTTCACATTTCAAAATCCAACCTTCAACCAACTGATATTTAAATTGTGAGGACTTCGGACGTGTTTGGCATAAGGCCAATTAACCAAGCATCACCGAGGCCTCTACAATATGAAGCTCTTCGTTTCATTATAATTTAATTAGAAATTTCTGACGTCAATATATTTCATATTATCAGTTTTATTTTATTTTTATTAAACTTATTTTATATTTTACAGGCTTAATTCGTTGCTTGAAATTCATGCCACAAAAATTTCCATAAAATCAAACAGAGAAGTTAAAACTGATAAACATTGGCATTAATCTCTTGTTTACCCTATCCTAGGTACCGCTACTCATTTTCTATAACTAACTTTTAAAATGAATTTTTACAAATAAACATTTTCTTGGAACTTTTATTTTACTTTTAATTGAAAGCTAAATATTTTAATGTACTATTCCCAATAAACAAAATAGTCTGGGTTATTTAAAATAGAAATTATATTGATTTAAATGCAAATTGTTTTAATTTTTTAATCTTTCAGTTGGTTTTTTTTTTGTGTTTTTTTTTTTTTTTGCTATTTTTGAGCGATCGGCACATTTGTAAACAAAACTTTATTATCAGTTTTTAAAATCTTGCAAAAGTAAAATATACATTTGTGACACATTATTTTTAAAATAGCAAATTTAATGTCAAATTAATTTGATTTACACTAGCATTACGTAAATTTTAGAATCAAATTATTTCTTAAACACAGAGGTGAACTTTCTATCGTTCCACCGTATTTGAAATGTTTTGACAGCTTGACATATACGAGATAAGATAAGTGTATGGCTATCACATGTTATATAAATGTACAATGTAAGGGTAAGAAACCCCGAAACACATTATTTTTAATGTACACACAGAAATTACCATATCAAAAAAACTTCAAATTTACAAAAACACAAAAATTAAAAATTACTTTTAAAATACGAAAGCATGACGATTTGTATCAAACATTTCAATTTTCGATTAGTAAATATAATCTTCACTTAATAAGTTAATAAACTAACGACAACAAATATCTGAAGTATTTTTTAAATAATTCTGAAACTTTATAAATTCTTCTTCTTCTATGTGCCTTGTTCTTTTAGGACGTAAGTGATCATGGCTTTCCACGTCTACCTATCCTTCGTGGCTCTTAGTACGTTTCAAGCCCAAATATGTTACCCGCTGCATCCCTCTGTCTATTTTCCCTCTATCTGGCCTGTCCGCATCAGGTTCTCTAAGTCCTTCTTACTCATTGCATGTCTCAGGAACTTCAGTTGTCTCTTCCAGATGCTCACTATTAATTTTTATTTCGTTGCCATTCTTTCCAACACCTCATAATTGCTTACATGCTCGGTCCATGGTATCCGCAGCATCCTTATGTAGAACCACATTTCCGCTGTTTTAAGTTTTTTCTCATCTTCGATGATATTGCCCAACATTCACTGCCGTATTGAAGAACTGAAAAATTATATGCAGTTCATGTGGAGGATTCTTTTTTAGGGATAAAACATGTTTTAATTGTGGGCGTGTAGGCCAAAGAAATTCTCATTGTCGGGCAAAACAGAGAAAAGAGAAATCAAAGTCGCAAAAATGAACGTAGTTTTGTTGAAAAACGAAATTGAGTTGGTAAAAAAAAAAGAAAATAGCTCAATGTAAAAATAAATGGGCAGACCATAAAAGTATTACTCGATTCAGGAAGTGATATCTCGGTAATAAACGAGAAAACATGGGAAAAAATCGGTTACCCACCGTTTACTAACACAGACAAAATTGCTAAGGGAGTGTCAGGAAAAAGTTCAAAGGTCAATTAAAATGTAACATTTCGTTCATGGGAAAACATTCACAATTCGAAAGTGTATGTGCTGCCTGGTTCAGTAAACCTCTTTGGTTTATAAAGGATCGTATTGTTTAACTGATGGGAATTACCGGTAAATGCTTTCTGTAACAAAGTTAACGTTATAGAGAACGAAGAAAACAGAAAGATCCATTGCGGATTTGAAAAGCGAATTCCCTCGCGTCTTTTTAGAAGGACTAGGTCTGTGCACAAAAACAGCAGTCAACTTCGAATTGAAAGAAAATGTTAAATCAATTTTTAGACCAAAGAGAAAAGTGCCATTTTTGGTACTAGACACAATAAATGAGAAATTTAAAAGGTTCGAGAAAAGTGGCGTAATTTCAAAAGTCGATTACTCGGATTGGGCGTCTCCAACCGTATATATAAAAAAAGCAAAACCGAAAAATCAGTGTGTGTGCTGACTTTCGACAGATTTAAATGACTATTTGAGAGACCATGCGTACCCTCTCCTGTATATCCGGAGGATATATTCACTAAATTAAACGGAGGTAGAGTGTTTTCAAAGTTGGACATGTCGGAGGCTGACCTTCAGGTGAAAGTCAGTGAAGAATGTTCAAATACCTGACAATAAACACGAACAAAGAGAATTTTAGAATAAATCGTTTTCCGTTTGGATTAAAGGTAGCTCCAAGCCTAGTCCATCAAATAATGGACACAATGGAGTATGCAATCGCATATTTAGATGATATTTTGGTTAAAAGTGAAAACGAGGCCAAACACAAACAGCTTATTAAAGCAGTATTTCAGTGAATTGAGGAATATGAATTCAAGCTGAGTGCTGAAAAATGCGAGTTCTTCTTAAAGAAGATAAAATATTTAGGGTAGATCATTGACAAAAAAGGAAGAAAACCGGATCCAGAAAGGCCTGAAGCTAAAAAAGAATATGCCAGCACCTGATAATGTGGCTAAACTCCAGGTGTTCTTGGGATTAATACGTTACTATAGCATTTATATCCCGAAAATGTATGATATGTGAGATAATTTAAATAATTTGGTGAGTGAAAAAGGGCGGAAAGTAGACATGGTCGAAAGAATGCGAACGTTTTTAAAATAAAAAGTTGTCTGTTAGCAGACCTATCGTTAGTGCATTTCAACCCAAAGAGGAAAATTATTGTAGCAGCAGATGCCAGTAGTGATTAACTAGGTGCTGTATTGTTTCATAAATTCGAGGACCGATCTATGAAGCCAATAGACGCTTAAAAAAAGATTAACAGGTTTCTATACGGAAGAGAGTTTATTCTGCAAACAGACCACAACCTGCTCTTATCAATATTTGGGAAAAAGGTATACCAACTCACACGACAAATCGACTACAGCGTTGGGGTGTAATTCTATTGAATTATAATTTCAAAATAGAATATGTGCCTTCAAAGAAGTTAGGTCACGCCGATAGGTTATCAAGATTGATACCTGAATATACGGAACCACTAGAAGAAACAGTAATAGCGGCACTAAGAAACGAAAGTGAACTCTCGGGTCTGTTATGCAACACTATTATAGAACTACCGGTTACGCTAGAGGATGTGAAAAAACAGTGGAGAACGATGATTTCATTTAAAAAATGAAAAAGCATGTCTGGTTAGTCAAGAAAACTAAAAAAGCAAGTAGTGTGTCAACGTTTTCAATCTGCGAACAGATATTACTATACGTAGATAAAATTTTAATGCCGGGTACTCTGCAAAAGAAAATTCTGAAAGAATATCACAATGGTCATCCAGGATTTTGAGAATAAAATCACGAATGAGAAGCTACACTTATTGGCCAAGGATGGACCCAGACATAGAAAACCTGGTGAAACAATGCAGAGGATGTCAACTGGCAGCAAGAGATCCACCGGTAAGGATTCAACCATGGCCAAAGACTGATGTCCCATGGACTCGATTGCATATCGACTATGCAGGGACCATAAATGTATCTTATTACCTAACTATTGTGGACAGTTTCACTAAGTGGCGAAAAATTGTTAAATACAGACATCCGAATGCAACAAATACAATAAACGCACGTAATAAAATTTTATTCGCTTTGGTTTCCCTAAAACATTACTCACCAACAACGGAACGCAGTTTACGCAAAGAGAATTCAAGGACGTCTGTTCATCATTGTCCATTGATCACGTGAAAACGCTAGTATATCATCGAAGGTCGAATGAACAGGCGGAAAAATTCGTGGACACCTTTAAACGAGCGTTGAAAAAATCAAGACGTAGACAAGAATGAAAGAAGTATTCTGAAATTTTTGGCAGTATATAAAATCACGCCAAACCCGAATACGACGTCAGGGTTATCGCCAGCGAAGGTAATGTTTGCGATAAAAATATGCTCTGTGTTCAACAGGCTGTTACCTAGTCCGGCAAAGAAAATGCTAAAAAAGAAAACCAGATGGCTAAAGCGTATAAGCCAGGTGGCAAAGTTTTTCTCAAGAACTTTAAGGCTGAAAAAATCTACTGGGAAAAAGAAATCAAGTTATATATGACATAAAAGGGGTGCAAAAGACATTGAAATCAATTGAGACCCAGACACACTACAGAGGTCACGGAAAATACCGAAGAAATTCCAGTGAATGTCCTGTATGACGAATTTGAAATACCAGTTCCAGCAAGTCAACATTCGCTAATGGAGGTATTCACGACCTCAAAGCTAGAGGTACTAGTGCGCCAAATGCCACCAAGGCAGGGAAGATTGAGGCAAAAAAGACTTAGGAAAAAAATCAATCGATTATGTCCACATCCTAAAAAGAGAAAATATTGAAGGTAAATGTCACGGGAAAATTTAGCTCAGTGGGAGGTGATGTAATGAATATGCATACACCTTGGTTCCCATTCACAGTTATATGATTGGCTGGTGTCAGCTATAAATAAAGACTAAGGCGGAGACGCCTAGGACTTTGCCTATTGACTTATTGCATAAGCCTACGCCTACGCCTAAGCATACTGCATACGACTACGACGAGTACCAGTCCATTACGTCTACTTGCTAGATTGTCCTATCTGGTTACATTTGCCAAAACCACTTAGCTACTTTGAATAATATATATATATATATATATATATATATATATATATATCCATTTCCGGGACATATCAATTTTTATTTTGCTATCAAGGGCAGATTTTCGGAAATAAAGGCCAAACGTATCAAAAAATAATAGCTGATTTACATTTCCCACTGAGTCCTGCGTTTAACTAAAAAATCAATTTTCCCAACAAAATTTAATATTTTAAATTTCATGAACTTACTTGTAGGTGGATAACAAATGTAGAAAAAATATTTTTATCATGCTTTTCTAAAAATTATAGTTTTACAATTAATTTCATTCATTTGTGAATAAGTCTTGAAAGTTTCATTAAAATCTAACAGTTATTTAATTTTTGCAAGAATTTCTAAATTAATGTGTTGTCACCAGAAAATAACTGAGTTATGTAATATTAAGTTTTCCAGTGTAACGATTTGGTTACCCGCGAAATCAAATCAAAATAAAATCTTTTCCAAAATTTCTAAAGTGTTAAAAGTGATTAAATTTTATTTATATAATTAAAAAACAATTTTATCTTTCCTCTTAATAATAACATGAACATGTTGATGGAAAATGTTCGTTTTTAATATGTTTTGGGTCATTTTATTCATACTAAGCTGTTTTTTTGCGCGATTTAGTGGAGGTACTTAACCTATCCTGTTCTAAGTACCTGAAAATAATTTACAAACAAATCAATCTACACCTTATTATGTAAAAGAGTATTGGATCAGTTAAGGCACATAAATTCCAACCTTTTTATTACAAGTAATTTATCATATCAATGATCAGATACCACTAGTGGTATTAATTTAAGAGATTATTAAATTCAACGTAACCCAACATGAGTTTATTACTTATATTATGCTTTTAGACATGACCTGTTATTATTAGAACCATTCAGTTTTACCTATCCTGGAAACATTTCTACTCTAATGCTTACCTCCTACTTTTAAATCGCGTTTTCTTTATCATCAGAACAATGAGAAAAGTTACGTGGATATTTAAGAGAACTTCTTCACATTATTTTAAGAATTTGATCGTAACTCCATATTTATATTTATCAATTAATATTCATCAAAATTGTTTAAACGGATATTTAAAATGCTAGCCAAAAGAGTTTAAAAATGAAGTATCTCAGAGAGTTGTACAATGATATGTGTTGACGGTTTTATTGATAACCGCAATGTTCATCTCGCAAACAGTACTAGATAGATAGATAGATAGATAGATAGATAGATAGATAGATAGATAGATAGATATTAACAGCGTGACTGTAAGATTCAATACTGTATATTTTTCAGATTCACTCGCAAACAATCTTCAGACTATGTTCCTAAAATAACTCCTGTCACAAAAAGTTTTCATAGCTGTTTTTGAGTAAAGGCAAAAATCTAACGAACAACTGCCAATAAGAAAAACTTATTTTTCTATATCGTGGATTATACGAATTTGAACTACGTTCCAATTTACCCTTCATTTATTTTATTCAAATTACCGTGAATTTCTGTAACTGGCAATAATCGTAATAAATGGGATAATATTTCTCCATTTATTTTATATACATACTTCAAAGTTTTATCTCTATCGAATTATTTAAATTATTATCTTCAGTCTCGTAAGAACTCTCTTCACAGCTGCTCTATTTTTGTTCTTCTCTAGTTATAGAAAAAGAATTTGACAACTAAATTAATTGCGAAGTTCAACAAATAATTTGAATCGGTGAAATACCTTCTGTATTTACACCGTTAGAACATTGGAATGTATTTTCTTTGCATATAGCTAAATAGTAATAGAAAATGTTTTTGTTGCTGTTTTAGCTGACCAGATATCCAAGTTATTAAATACAACGTGTGTATATATAAATATATGTATATATATATATATATATATAGAGAGAGAGAGATATAAAGTGAGAGAGTGAGAGAGATTGTTAAAATTTGACATATGAATTAGGGGATGATTGCTCAATATCGGGGATGTACTGTTTGCAAATATAAAGAGTTAAGATACAGAAACCAATAGTAGATTTCGTATCTCAGTTGTGCCGTTTCAGCGACCTTCATATCATGATGATGAATCTAGCAGTCAATAACTGTAAATTGTGCCTCACTACTTTGACGTCATGGTGTTATCGATTGTCATCTGTGGTAAATCAAAGTTTGAACAAAACATCACTGTGATTGCAAGATGAAGTGGATGTTCCATTCTCTTTTTGTATGAACCTTAGAAAAATCTCAATTAGCAGTGTCATAAGATATAGAATATAACTTATGGAAAAGGAAGGACGAAAAATGTAAAACTAATTTGAAACTGATATTCACTATTAATTTCTAATTTACTCTCTTCATATATATTCAGACAACGAGAGGGGAGGAGTAGAAAGACTGAGATATTAGGATCGAACTCTCTGCCACCTATTAGCAGAAGTCTGCTTATTATTGTATATATTTTTTTTATAAATAGTCGTGTTTAAATGATATGAACGAATTAAAATAAACGTGTACAATGATCAATTTCATTTTTACTTATTTTTGTGACATAATTTAAATAAAGTATTAAAATTGAAACATGGAAATCTGTAATACTGGGTCTCTTATATCTACTAAAAAAAGTGAGTTCCAAAAACAATATAACTTTAGTACTTATCTGTTTGGATAGCCTGGAATTCTGCATCTTGTTACTGCAACTTCACGGAGTAAGAAGAGGAAGATTAACTTAACCGACGAACGTGACTTTTTTCTATTTCCGCAAATATTTATAATTAATTTTTATTGATATTTTTTTTTTAGTCAAGATAATACAACATTTTATCGCCCGCTGAAAAAACCGAAAAAGCGGACTCTAAAAGTAGTGATGTAGTAATGATGCTGGTTGTCTCTTTTCCAAGAAACTTTCCTACCTGCTTTCGTATGAATAAACCTACTATTTCTATCCATATTTTCTGTAACCAAGTAAAATGTATTAAAGTAAATAGTAGGCAATTCAATAGAGTGAATGTCAGATTTATTATGCATTATTGTCTTGTCTATATAAGGCAAAAAATTTTGTTTTAATAAGTTTATACAAATGTTTAATTACTATGTGTCATATTGCGTGAATACTATGGAAGATAAATTTTCACAATTCAAGTTTGAGGAAATTGACACCATGTCCTTTGTTTTTTATTTTTCTTCGACTGCGCTTTATAGTAGTGTAGGGAGACAATAGTTATCTTCCCTTAAGAGGAACAACAGTTATCTTCTCTTTTGGGGAACTCTTTTTTATCTGGGGTCAGCTCCCTTCCCGGCTGGAGTGGGATAGCCACAAGGACCATTTACTGGCTTAACGGTATGTAATTCCTTACCACACTTGCTAAAAATATTCTCGTCCATTTGGACAACTTGAACATTCTACTTGTTTGGGACTTACTTAAGCATTCGTAATGTATTGTTACTTGTTTGTATTTTATTAAATGCCTATTTGCTATTGCCATGTAACTTGTCCTTTTTTACTACACATGCTACGGCAGCGTGTTAATATTTGTTGTTTAAAAGTGTATATTAGTATCGCGGAACTGGTAATATCGCCAGTTCGCAACTCAAAACTAATAGTAAGCTCAGCTGGGCATTGTCTGTGAGAAAAAGAACACCATGACACAACTCTGTCCACCTGAGACTTTTAAACGCCATGCTTTAATGCATTGAATTCGCTCTGGAAGCCCCAGTACAAATTTTTCAGAGTGTTTCGATGTCAATATGAGAAAATTACAGAGGATTTTGAAAGAGGTAGGTTATACATCCAGTCAATATTATGGTGTTTGGAGTGAGCACTACTGATGGCGATGTTACGTCTTCATTTATCTTACCACAGAACCTCAGACTCAACAGTTCTACATCAAGTTCCCTGAGGAGAAAGTACTGTACTGCCGGAAGACCCTATGTCTGGCACCAAGACTATGCACTATGCACCATGCCACACAAGCAGGAGTACCCAGGCATGGCTCTCAGGCAATTTTTGCGACCCCATCATGCCTTATATGGCCATCTAATTTCCTCACACTGCAACCCCCTTGATTGTTATGCGTTTTCACATTTGAACGAGAGACCAACAAAACTCTTTTTAACATCAAAAATGATTTGAAAGCATGGATTATAGCAATATTCACCAACTTAAACAAAACGACCTTCCAGAAGAGTTGCAGGGCATTCAAATTCGTCTGAGGGCCGTGATTGAAACAAACGGCGATTTTACTGACTCCTATTACTCTTTAGTAGTTTCAAGATAGTTTGTGTAATTTTGCTAAATATATTTTAAAATGAAATGTCAGAGTTGTTTTCAGTTTTGCGTAATATAAAAAACTATTTAGCCATCGCACCCATGATATCGTCTGGGAATATTGATAGCATTATCACATTATACAAAACTATTATTATCAATAAAATTGTATTAATTAAGTTTGTAAACAAGGAACGCCATATTGATGATTAGGATGCTCTCTGATAGGGCATTACAAATGAAGAAAGACTTATACTTATGCTTCATTGACTACGCGAAAGCATTCAGCAGCCTCGACATTTTCGGGAAAGACATAAGAATAATCAAGAATCTATACTGGCAGCAAACGGCCTGCATACGGACAGGTAACGATCTCAATGGATACACAAAGATAGAAAAAGGCGTAAGACAAGGATGTGTCTTCTCACCGGATCTGTTCAACCTATACAGCGAGAATATTTTGAGGACCCTAGATGA